>JAJONR010003988.1:0-50347 GCA_029582245.1 Solanum etuberosum | reverse complement strand
AGACTTGTTGGTGAGCCTCCTTGCTTTCGGAGGATCCCTTTTATTGCTTTTAGTAGTTTTAGTTTCATTAGGATGTCGTGGGTCTTGTCCCGACATCCATCTCAGTTTTTTAGAGGCTTCATAGACATTCATATGTTAGTTCTTGAGTTTTATATTTCCTGTTTTAATGGCTGAGACTTGAGTTGCCATTTTGGCTAAGTTTAATATTTCTTAAAGACATTTGCATGAGTCATCCTTTGAGACTATTTCTTATGTTTAAGATTTCCGCTGAGTAAGTAAGCCAGGCCAAGGGTTCTTTTGGGGCCAGCAATGGTTCTCGAGTGCCAGTCCCGCCCAGGGTATAGGCTCGGGGCGTGACACAAATTCTATGGTGGCAAGTAGTTCAGCGGCTTAGGAATTGTCACTAAAGGTCCACGGATGCTAAACGAAACTTTCATTCCAAAAGTCCACTTGGTGCTAAGTATACTCCAAAAGGAAACATGCATAAATCTGAAAACATTAATAATCTATACTACTAAATTATACTGACAAACTGATAAATTATTGAGTAGCTCATAAATCATGATAACTGAATATAATCTAAAAGATACTTTAATCGAAAGCATCTAAATCGTGATATTTGTAAATATACTGAGGGATACATTATTAGAAAGCATCAAAATTCATGATAATCTGAGACATGCATCTGAAAGTAACATAATTTTGATCATAAAAATACTTGCATGCTATGGGTTTATAGAAATATCATTGAAAACATGGATTATAATCAAAACCATGCAATTCAGGTCAATCATGAAGGAGAAACTGAAATTCAATAAAAACCCATGAAGATCACTTAAACCCTAGTCTTGGGGAATTCATAATTTTAGAAATTGAGGTTTCCTTGGGACTCAATGGGTGAAGCGGAACACATTGATGAAGTTCCCACATATCTGAGATAAAAACCCTAGTTTGAATTCATCAATGGAGGCTTGGGTCTTGAAACTCTAGCTTGCTTGAGGGAGAAGACTTGAGAGACAAGAAATTGATCTTGGGTGAGTTATGAGAGAATAAGGGGTTATGGTCTTTAGAAAATACTTAAACACACTTAGAATAGGCCAAAATAGCATAGTTTAGAGGTTAAAAGAGTGGAAAAAGACTAAAAAGTCCCTAATAAAAAACTGTCGGAGGTCATTAATGGATGCCCTCCATAGACCATACAACCATCTACGGGTCGTGAAAGGGTCCGTAGAAGTCAGAGGGAAATTTTTCTGGATTTTAGAAAATCAACTCTACGGACTAGTCTACGGTCCATAGAAAACAGTACAACTCGTACAAGTGCCTGTAAAATCTAGGTCACCTGAGTTCTGAAGTTTCTTTGTACGGACAGGTCCATGGGCCAAAAATGTTTCCACGACGTGTAAAACTCTTCATCATGTTCAAGAAATTTTCCTATGTTTCTGAAGTCTGGTCTACGGCCAGCTCTACGGTTCGTGAAATCTTATACGGACTGTAAAGCCCCTCGTAAACCTTGGTCCTAAAATCTCAACTTCTGAGGTCCAATCCACGGTGGAATCTACAGTCCATAAGCACTTGTACGTGCCATAAATCCATTCCGTAAAAGTTACTTTTCTGCAGACTTCAGCAAATTTCTGCACTATTCTGATCTTATATGAGCTAGGTACTTACGGGGTGTTACATAAGCATATTGGGGAGTCAGAATATGTCAGATAGAACGATCCAAAACCTACGTTCACATACACAGTTTCGAGCATGAATGCCTTGGGATTAGGTTCTAAACAACCTTTAAGAAAAAATTAATTAGGATTATAATTTGACTATTATACTCCTTATTATTTTTTTATCTTTATCTATTTACATACCTCTTAATTCTAGAATAATTAATGCAAAGGATAAAATTGAAACTAAATAATTGCTTTTCTCTTGATTTATTAAATTGACAAGTATTTGAGAACAACTATTTTAATATGCATGACAACTAAATGGAGGAGGGATTACTTGTTAAGGTTACTACAAATTTTACAAATTGAAAAACTAACATTAAGTTGTTGCATACAACAACGTTATAAGTGAAATCTATTTCAAGAGCGGTAATACGTTTAAGTTTTATCTTTATTCTCATCTTACAATAGTAATTAAGGTAATTTAGTTAATTATAAGAGATTAAAAGAAAATGAGAAGGGTTAGAATTAGTGGTAAGGGGTGACTCGGACCCTTGACCTCATTCTAATAGCGCAATCATTTTGCCACTAATGTGAAACCTTCTCATTGTTTTGTAATATAGTTCAACCTAAGTTTAGATCTATTTTTCCCAAAAAAAAATAGAAATGATGTGACCAATGATATTGGATCAAAACCTTAAATGTTTCTTATTACAATGAAACTGAATTATGGTTTATTTAATTTGTAATTATTGAGCAAGATAAGACAAATCTCAGTTAAGGAAACCTCTAGTCACTCTAAACACTCTGTAAATCATCTCACATTCAGTCTAATCTTTATGTATAATTATTTTGTAAGATTCATTTGTCTTTTCCTCAAAAAGATGAATCATTTTCCTTAAAATCTTTTGAAACCACAATCCATAAATTAGTCTCCTTGATCTTTTATATCAAAATATGATAAATTCATATCTAAAACAAAGCCGACAAATGTGAATTATTTAAGAACTCTTCATAAAACTATAAAAAGTTGTACGATTTTAAGTTCATTCACTTAGGGAATTAAGACAAATAAAATTGATTTACATTTATCTAATAGCTCGATAGACAAAAACCACATACAAGCAGGGACACAAACATATTGTAAAAACAAAACATAGTACTAATCTACTTGGTAGTTGAATATTAGGAGATAAACTAGATACTAGGAACATTGGCTGAATGGAAACAGACTGCCCGGCTCACTAGTACCACATATTAATCTAGGTCCTTCCATAATCATCATAAAGTGAAATCATGTCCATGGTATTGGCTACCACCTCTTTGGACTTCTTGAGCACCTTGACCTTCTATTTGAGTCTATTGCATTTTTCAACTACCAAAGGTGACTCATCAAGCATTCTACCAATACCACCACCATGAGGTGTCAACGATCTCGTCTTCCATTTTCTTGTTAATCATGTTTTGGATGCTAAACATTATATGCAAGGTCATAGAATCCACCAACCTCATTAGCACAATTTTCCAATAGGCCATCATTCTCATATTCAAATAGAAAGCTTGTTGCACCACACCTAGATACTTCCTCAAATGACCAACGTCAATTATTCCTACTCCTTCAAGGTTTATTATGAACCACTTTCTAGGATCATTCATAATATACATGAACAAGTGTTGTTAAGATATGAACATACTATAAGGAGGTAAATAGTTAGGATTACAAGTGTAATCAATCAGCTTTTTCATCCTGGTGATTTCCCTTACCCAATCAACTATTCATTCTTCTTCTTGGCAATTAGGTCTTGCAATGCTTTTCTTGTAGAAGACTAAAGTTGTGGATAGTTCTCACAATGATACATCAAAACTTTGATAACAAATCTCTCTAAGTAATTCCATAGTTTCCCCACGAAATCCTTTGGAGAGGCAGCGATTTCTTTCACTTTTTTCTTCAAAACATTGAGGAACTGAATAGAGGAATGAGGTTTGGCAATCCATTCACTTTCATTTCTCATAAAACCATGATCTCTTTCATCAAGAATTCATCCATTTTCTCAAAATTCTTGGAATGTAGCTCATTAGAGTATTGATCAAGCATTTCAACTAATCTACTTGTAGAGTGCATTTCTTTTTCATTAGGCTACTCATCAAACTACCCACTTAGAAAAAAATTCTTCAATAAATCCTTTGATGAACTCAAAATGCACATAAATTAGACTCTCTCATTTATACATACGCTAAGGGTCTTATTTATGTCCAATAGTCATGACCTATAGGGTACCAGCTTTGTCTATGTACCATTACCAATGTGGTACCCTGTAACACCTCAGAAATCCAACTAAGACTGAACAAGAGGAGAAAGAATGGACCACGAAAGGGTCCACGGGCCGTGAATGGAACCACGACCCATCACCCTCATCGTGGCTCACACCAGCAAAAATATGGAGGACCACGGACCCATTCACAGGCCATGGAACTCCACCCGGGCTGTCAGGTTGCCCGTCAAAGCAGACTTGAACCACCCAAGGCTTTGTGAGGGACCACGGACTACTAGACGGTCCGGGGAACCCCACACGGACCGTTAGGTGGCCCATAAAGATTGACCCAGTACCTCCCCAGCTTTTGTGAAGAACCACGGCTGCCCTTATGGCCCATGGTGCTTCACACGGCCCATCAGTGGCCGTGTGAATGGAACTTCGTCAGCTTTTAAGTCAGGGTCATTTTAGTCTTTTTCCCTTATGCTTTGGGCACTTAAACCACGTCGTTTGATGTCTAAACTACGTCATTTTACTAAGTCTAAGCCTAATAATCTAGTCAGAACCTACCTAAAATCCTTATTCTCAAAACAATTGTCGAAATTAGAACAAAAAGAAGAGTAAGAGGCATTATTTCTTCCAAGAACAAGTAGGGGTGTTCTTCAAGTTCAGCCCCAAAATTCAAAGGATTTCTCCGTAGATTTCGTCACCAGATATTTCGGATTTCACTAGTGGGTTCCTTTCACCCATTAGGTCCCTAGAATTCAGTTATTCCTTCAGATTATCATAAACTGTTCAGTCCCTAAAATTCAGTTATTCCTTCATATTCTCATAAATTGTTCAAACCTAGGGTTTCTAGATAATCAAGATTTATTGTGATTATGGTTCCTTTGATCTAAATAACTTGTTTCTTGATAATTTAGTATAATTCCATGCATAGCACTCAGAACCCTAGCTTGTGTAATTTTATCCTAGTTCATGAATTATACTTGCTAGGCCAATCAGACAGATAATCATGCTCCAGATTTTGAATGCCATATTCCCAGTATATAAATGTTGGATTCTCAGTTAGCATGACAGTATTTTGATCTATTCAGTATATAAGTGCATTTTAGCTTCTTATACATTCAGTTGGGAGTAGACTTAGCACCGAGTTGGACTAGGGTTCAGCGTACCCTCAAATTTCCAAAACTAAGTGCCAACGTAGGTTTGAAGTCCCCTCTGTTGGGCATCAGTTTTTAGTGATCACGCCATAGTCATGCCTCTTTACCCCTGACAGGGTATATTGGGTACTCTCGATGGGGCATATACATCGGACTCCACATTTAGCTCACGTGGTTTATGTCGGTTTATAGTAGCTCCCATAGTCAGACTTTTAGTGCATTGACCAGGTTTTCAGCATTTACTTCAGTAATCAGTTCAGCATGTTATCTTCATGATTAGTACTTGGTCATTGCATTCAATTAGTTTTTTTTTCCAGTTATACTTCATTATTTATATCCTTGTTCAGACTATATCATTGCTCAGTTATGCATTGTTCAGCTTATATACTTTGTTCAGCTTAGCATATCTATATCCTGCATGCTCAGTACATTTCAAGTATTGATGCATACTTTGCACTACATTGTTTCATGATGTAGGTTTAGGCACTCAGCATCCAGATCACGCTTAAAACGATTCTCGGTTCAACTTCAGCAGATTCAGTGGTGAGTCCTCATACTTCGAGGACAATAGACATGCCTTTTATTTTAGCCTTTATTTCTAGTTTTCATTTTTTGTTAGAGTTAGTTATGGGCATGTACAAGCAGCTCAATCTAGTTAGAGGTTTTTCAGACATAGTAGTAGATTCAGCTCGAGTTGTTAAGTGTTGTTTTAGTCATCACTAAACTCTTATTATATTTTACATATTCAGACTAGTTGGGTTTTTCCCCCATTTCAGATATCCACTATTCTTAGCTTCTGCATAGTACATGTTTTACTTAGTTATTTTTAGTATGCTTGATATATGCCAGACTCAGGGTTAGCTTGGGGTCACGCGTGATCCTAGGTTTCATGTTACGTCTAGGGGAAGCCTCGGGGTGTGACAAACTTGGTATCATAGCATCAAGTTCAAGAGTCATAGGGTATCTGAAAGCCACACTAAGTAGAATCTCTTTCATGAGTGTGAAGCACGCCACACCTATGAGAGAGAGGCTACGAGGTTTTCTAAGAAAAACTTCCCTTCTTTCTTTTCCAACTCGTGCCATAGAGTATAAACTCTATTTAATCTCCTTCTAACTCCTACTCTTCGCATTTTGGAAAATGCCTCCAGAAAATATAACGCAAGGAATTAGCTAGAAGCTCTAGCAGACCCATTGAATGAGCAAGTCACGCATACCGAGTTCAGGGCTGCTTTCCAAGTGCTTGCTCAGGCCATGACCGCCCTAGTCAATCAACAGGCTGTGGCCCTAACTCCGCCGCAGACTAACACTACTGCAGGAAGAATACGGGACCTCACTTGGGTTAACCCTACGGAGTTTCATGGGTCTAAGTCAGAAGGGGATTTACAAGAGTTTCTCGATAACATTTAGAAGGTAAAAGACATTATAGGTGTCACTCTAGTTGAGAGTGCAGATTTGGCCGCCTATCAGTTGAAGGGAGTGGCCTACACTTGGTACCAGCAGTGGAAGGAATCTCTTGGTACTAATGCAGGTCCAGAAACTTAGAACCCTTCTCAGTCTCTACTCCAGTTGGTGACCCAGTTATAGCTAGACCGGTATATAGAAATTGCCTTGTCACAGTATCCAGAAAGTCACCTCAGCTGACCTTGTAGAGTTAGAAATGGTTGATTTTGATATCATTCTAGGCATGGATTGGTTACATTCATGTTATGCCTCAGTCGATTGTATAACTAGGATCATTCGGTTTCAGTTTCCAAACGAGCCAGTTTTAAAGTGGAAGGGTAGTAACTCAGTGCTTGTAGGTCAATTTATCAATTACCTTAAGACCAGGAAAATGATTTCTAAAGGGTATATCTATCATCTTATTCGGGTTAAGGATCAAACTCCGAAACCCCAACTTTTGAGTCAATCTTATTCATAAATGAGTTTCCAGAAGATCTTCCCGGAGTCCCTCCCGAAAGGGAAATTGACTTCGGAATAGATCTCATTTCGGATACCCAGCCTATTACAATTCCTTCTTACATAATGGCTCTAGCTGAGCTAAAGGAATTCAAAGAATAGTTGAAAGACCTCTAGATAAGGGCTTCATTAGACCTAGTATCTCTCCATGGGGTGCTCCAGTGTTATTCGTGGAAAAGAAAGACGGTTCTCTCAGAATGTGCATTGACTATCGTCAGTTGAACAAAGTCACAATCAAGAATAAGTATCCCATACCCAGAATTGATGACTTATTCAACCAACTTCAGGGTGCTAGTTGCTTTTCTAAGATAGACCTCAGATCCGGCTATCATCAGCTTAGAGTCAGAGATAGTGACATCCCAAAGACAACCTTTATGACTTGGTATGATCACTATGAATTTGTAGTTATGTCTTTTGGACTAAAAAATGCTCATGCAGCTTTCATGGACTTAATGAACAGGGTGTTCAAACAGTATTTGGACTTGTTCGTCATCGTCTTTATTAATGATATCCTTATTTATTCTCGGAGTGAGGAAGAGCATGCGACTCATCTGAGAGTTGTCCTGCAAACCCTCAAAGATCGCCAGCTATTCGCTAAGTTTAGCAAATGTGAATTCTGGTTATAGTCTGTCGCTTTCCTTGTTCATGTGGTATCCAGCGAAGGGATCCGAGTGGATTCTCAGAAAATTGAAGTGGTACAGCATTGGCCCGGACCCACCTTTCTGACTGATATTAGAAGTTTCTTAGGTTTGGCTGGTTACTACCGGAGGTTTGTTGAAGGATTTTCATTCATAGCTTCCCCATTTACTAAATTGACTCAGAAAAATGTCAAGTTTCAGTGGTCAGATGAGTGTGAGAAAAGCTTCTCAAAACTGAAGACTAGGTTGACTACAGCTGAAAAGCTTCTCAGAACTAAACACTAGGTTGACTATAGATCCTGTCTTGACTCTACCAGATGGTTTAGACAGTTATGTGGTTTATTGTGATGCATCCAGGGTCGGCCTAGGTTGTGTGTTGATGCAGCGAGGTAAGGTCATAGCTTATGCTTCTAGATAACTTAAGATCAATGAGAAGAATTACCCGACTCATGACCTTGAACTTGCAGCCATAGTATTTGCCCTAAAGATTTGGAGACACTACTTGTATGGTGTTCATGTTGATATTTTCATAGATCATAAGAGCCTCCAGTATGTGTTCACCCAGAAAGAGTTGAATCTTCGTCAGAGGAGATGGCCTGAATTCCTCAGAGACTATGACATGAATATGCTCTACCATCCGGGAAAGGCCAATGTAGTGGCTGACGCCCTCAGCAAACTATCCATGGGTAGTGTAGCACATGTTGAGGAAGAGAAGAAAAAATTAGTCAAATATGTTCGCCGGCTTGCTTGCTTAGGAGTTTGCCTCACAGACATATCAGATGGTGGTATGGTAGTTCAGAATGGGTCAGAATCTTCATTGGTAGCGGAGGTTAAGGAAAAATAGGATAGCGATCCTTTATTACTTCAGTTGAAAGGTACAGTTGATCATCAAAAAGTTGAGGTTTTCTCCCAAGGGGGAGATGGTGTATTTCGTTACCAGGGTCGCTTATGTGTTCCAAATGTGGGTGAGTTGAGACAACAGTTCCTTATAGAAGCCCATAATTCCAGATATTATATTCATCCTGGTGCCACTAAGATGTACCGTGATCTACGGGAATTCTATTGGTAGAACGGCATGAAGAGGGCCATCGCAGACTTTGTGGCTAAGTGTCCTAACTGTCAGCAGGTTAAAGTAGAATTTCAGAAATCAGGAGGTGTGACTCAAGAGATTAGCATTCCCACATGGAAGTGGGAAGTGATAAACATGGACTTCATTATGGGCTTACCTCGTACTCACAGACAAGATGACTCCATTTGGGTGATAGTGGACAAAGTTACTAAGTCAGCTCACTTCTTGGCTGTCAAGACTACAGATTCGGCGGAGGACTACGCCAGACTCTACATCAATGAGATAGTCAGGTTGCATGGGCTTCCTTGTCTATCATCTCAGATAGAGGTCTTCAATTTACCTCTCATTTCTGGAAATCATTTTAGAAAGGTCTTGGTACTCAGGTAAATCTCAGTACAGCATTTCATCCACAGACGGATGGTCAGGCAGAGCGTACCATTCAGACCTTAGAGGATATGTTGAGAGCTTGTGTGATCAATTGCAAGGGTAGTTGGGATGATCACCTACCTCTCATAGAGTTCGCCTATAATAACAGCTTTCATTCTATTATTCAGATGGCCCCTTATGAGGCACTATATGGGTGTAGGTGCAGATCTCTGGTGGGTTGGTTTGAAGTAGGTGAAGCAGCCTTGATTGGGCTAGATTCGGTTCACGAGGATATGGAGAAATTTCAACTCCTCAGAGATAGACTAAATGCATCTTAGAGTCGTCAGAAGTCCTATGCAGATGTGAGAAGAAGGGACTTAGAGTTCGAAATCGATGATTGGGTTTTCCTGAAAGTGTCACACATGAAGGGGGTGATGAGATTTGGAAAGAAAAGGAAGCTCAGTCCCAAATATGTAGGTCCTTACAAAATCCTAAAAAGGGTTGGTAACGTGTCTTATGAGTTAGAGTTGCCAGCAGAACTGGCGGCGGTTCATCCAGGCTTTCACATTTTCTTGTTGAAGAACTGTGTGGGTGATCCGACATCGATAGTACCCTTAGAGAGTGTGGCTGTTAAGGATAGTCTCACCTATGAAGAGATTCCAGTTGAGATTCTTCACCGTCAGGTTTGTAGGTTGAGAAATAAGGAATTCGCTTCGGTAAAGGTTTTATGGAGGAGTCATTCTGTAGAGGGAGCTACTTAGGAAGCAAGAGTAGCCATGAGAGCCAAGTATCTTCACCTCTTTCCTTCCGATTCAGTTTCAGTTTGAGGTACTAGTTCCTCTCCAGTTTCTCGGTTTACTCTTGTGTAATTCAGTCTCAGTATCTGTTCCCCCAGTTACTCTTGCATTTCAGCATATTTGCATATTCATGGAACTTAATTCAGTCAGATATCAGTATCTAGTTGGTAGTAATTATAGCCTTTTCCCCATGCTCAGCTTGTGTAGTCTTCATTCGAGGACGAATGATCCCATGTGGGAGATATTGTAACACCTCAGAAATCAAACTAAGACTGAACAAGAGGAGAAAGGATGGACAATGAAAGCGTCCACTGGCCATGAATGGAACCACGACCCGTCACCCTCATCGTGGCTCGAACCCAGCAAATATATGGAGGACCACGGACCCCTTCACGGGTCGTGGAACTCCACACGGGCTGTCAGGTTGCCCGTCAAAGCAGACTTGAACCACCCAAGGCTCTGTGAGGGACCACTAGACGGTCCGTGGAACCCCACACAGGCCATTAGGTGGCCCGTGAAGATTGACCCAGTACCTCCCCAGCTTCTGTGAAGAACCACGGTTTCCCTTACCTCCTGTGGTGCTTCACACGGCCCGTCAGTGGCCTCGTGAATGGCACTTCGTCAGCTTTTAAGTTAGAGTCGTTTTGGTCTTTTCTCTATGCTTTGGGCACTTAAACCACGTCGTTGTGATGCCTAAACTACGTCGTTTTACTCAGTCTAAGCCTAATAATCTAGTCAGAACCTACCTAAAACCCTTATTCTCAAAACAATCATCGAAATTAGAACCAAAAGAAGAGTAAGAGGCGCTAGTTCTTCCAAGGACAAGCAGAGGTGTTCTTCAAGTTCAGCCCCGAAATCCAAAGAATTTCTGTGTAGATTTTGTCACCAGGTATGTGGGATTTCACTAGTGGGTTCCTTTCACCCATTAGGTCCGTAGAATTCAGTTATTCCTTTAGATTCTCATAAACTTTTCAGACCTAGGGTTTCTAGATTTTCAAGATTTATTGTGATTATGGTTCCTTTGATCTAAATAACTTGTTTCTTGATAATTTAGTATAATTCCATGCATAGCACTCAGAACCCTAGCTTGTGTAAATTTATCCTAGTTCATGAATTATACTTGCTAGGCCAATCAGACAGAAAAATAGGCTCCAGATTTTGAATGTCATATTCTTAGTATATAAATGTTACATTCTCAGTTAGCATGTCAGTATTTTGAGTTATTCAATATATTAACGCATTTTAGCTTCATATACATTCAGTTGGGAGTAGACTTAGCACCGAGTTGGACTAGAGTTCACCGTACCCTCAAAGTCCCAAAACTACGTGCCAACGTAGGTTCAGAAGTCCCCTCTATTGAGCATCAGTTTTTAGTGATCATGCCGCAGTCATGCCTCTATACCCCTGGCAAGGTATATTGGGTCCTCTCGATGGGGCGTATACATCAGACTCCACGTTTAGCTCACGTGGTTTATGTCGGTTAATAGTAGCTCCCACAGTCAGACTCTTAGTGCATTGACCAGGTTTTCAGCATTTACTTCAATAATCAGTTCAGCATGTTATCTTCATGATTAGTACTTGGTCATTGCATTCAGTTAGGTTTTTTCAGTTATACTTCAGTATCTATATCCTTGTTCAGACTATATTATTGCTCAGTTATGCATTATTCAGCTTATATACTTTGTTCAGCTTAACATATCTACATACTGCATGCTCAGTACATTCCAAGTACTGACGCATACTTTTTGCTACATCATTTCATGATGTAGGTTTAGGCACTCAGCATCCAGATCACACTTAGAACGATTCTCAGTTCGACTTCAGCACCTTCAGTGGTGAGTCGTCATATTTCGAGGACAATAGACATGCCTTTTATTTTAGCCTTTATTTTCAGTTTTTGTTAGACTTAGCTGGGGGCTTGTCCCAGCAACTCAATCAAGTTAGAGGTTTTTCAAACATAGTAGTAGATTCAGCTCGAGTTGTTAAGTGTTGTTTCAGTCATCACTAAACTCTTATTATATTTTACATATTCAGACTAGTTGGGTTTTTTTTCCATTTCAGATATCCACTATTTTTAGCTTCCGCATCGTACATGTTTTACTTAGTTATTTTTCAGTATGCTTGATATATGCCAGACTCAGGGTTAGCTTGGGGTCACTCGTGATCCTAGGTCCCGTGTTACGTCTAGGGGGGAGCCTCGGGGCGTAACATACCCGATCCTCCAAATGTATGTAACCGCTCATCTGAAAGCTCACCTAGGATACGAGCAACTCATCAATTGGAAGGTTATAGTCACCCTTACCTTTATCACACATATAGCTCAGTGTATTACAATTCTATGCACACTTGCAATACTAATAATCCAATAAACCCATCAATCAATAATTTATGGGTTCTCAAGCATCAACAACCACGTCTCCAATTATAAGTACGCTTGAAGACCAATAAAAAAATATTTAACTTAAGTGCATACATAAATTTTGATTAGTTAAAACTCCTAATTAACACAAGGAAACCTTTTCCCTTATCGTAATCAATAGCATAGAAATAACTAAAAAGAAATATCATACTTTCACGACCACACTATGACAAGCTCACCCTTGTTTATGGTAATTAACTCTTTTCCCTAGGTTACCAATTAATGCAATTCCTCTAACATTGCTCATCTTTACCATATAATTCATCACGTAAGTCATATCAACATGACACACCCATCAAGGGAGTCAGACAATAACATATCAACACACAAATAGATCTCTTTTACTTTAAGTACCATGTTTTATCCATCCAAATGCCGTTCCCATATGTCTAATCATAATTCTTCCATCAAATCTATATTATAAACATGTTTACCATATTCTACTACTTATAAACCATAACCTACCCAGACTCCAACCTGCTGCTACATAGCGCATGAGTCTTTGTCTCTTAGTTTCGTTCTAGTGAGATTGATGAAGTGTTTTGTGTAGAAGAAGTTTGAGAGCTTTACCTCTCCATTATCGAGGTTTTCTCTTAAGATTTGCCTAGGGAGTTTTTAGGAGAAGGCTACTCTTTTTGAACTGAAACTGGGAGAAAAGGGGTTTTAAAATTCGTTGGGGCCACTGCCTATCGCTGCTACGGCAGCCCGTGGCCCTCTATAGCGGCTAAGGGACCGCTGTAGCAGTCCTTCGAAGTGCCCCACCCTTTCCTACCACATAAAAGAAAAAATTTACTGACTAAGACGAGGCGGATCCCGGCTTAACTCGACTAGATATATAAAATTTCAAATTCATGCATCTTATCATGTATATTTTTTAATAACGACAACATGAGTCGTTACATTTATGGGCTGAATCAGGGATGGTGTAGCCTATTGAAAAGCGTTAGAATGTTCCAGTGTAGCAAATGTTAATTAGTAAGACAATAATCAATACTTAATAAAACCAAGAAATATTCAAAGAAATGTAACCAAATGTACAGTGCCAAAACAATACAACCATCATACATACAGGAACAAGCTAAGCTAATTACTAAATAGGTAGGCCACTAAATACCTCCCCTTATAATTTATACTATTGGAGGGGCAAACCACTTGTAGAGTTCAAAATTGTGATGAGACCCAAATTAACTAAACCTAAACACCACTTACATACTAAATTAAAAAGTAAAATATAATTAAGTATAAAATTAAAATGTTTCTAATTAATGTTTAGTTGTAGGATTGTAATTATGGACCGGAGGCTTGCGTCGTGGCCTGGCCCTTCCACTATAATCCTTCCACATCAAATTTGCCACTTCAACAAACTCCTTTGATTCATATTTCTTGTTAGCTCCCTCATGTTGATGTGCCTTCAAAGTTGATTCTGCTTTGGGCTCAACTTTTTCCACCTATCATAATATTGAATAGACTTGAGCATAGAATTAAAGATGCACAATAGGAAAAAGATTTATCTTGAAGAAAAAAATCTTATACTTGTAGTAATTTTGATACAACATATGATTTTTAGAGGAGAGTTTAGTTTATATATAAAACCTTAAAACGTAATAACTATATTGACGTTTAATAGTAATTACATATGCAAACCTCTTCATAACAGCAACGTTTGTCTCGATATTGTTTGGTTGTTATAGGGAAATATTACTAAATATATAATATAATATAATATAATATAATATAATATAATATAATATAGCATGAAACATTGATTTTAGAAAGAAAAAAAATGTGATTGTTATAGGATCATTACGAAGGATGATTGTTATAGAGAAGTCTGATTATATGTTCGTGAGCCGGATTATAAATTATATAGAGGATCTCCTATTTATGCTATAACATAAAAAAAAACTATAAAATATAAAAAGAGTTATGCTAGAGCATAAGGAGCTTTTTGGAAATCCCATATAATTTAATAATGTCAAAATATCTAAAATATTAATTTAGGAGACCTTCCTTACAATGCTTGCCTTCTTTTAAATTTGATATATTGCATTCAGCTTCTTTATTTTATTTTTTATTTTAACCAAAATAATTTAAGTGACTAAATTTTTCTAACCTTCCAAACTTACTCTTTTGTGTTAATTATCAAACAAAAAACTCTCATAAATTCTATTTACACTTTATAACGGAGAATTGCACCTTATGGTGTACCTCTATATTTAAAAATCTAAAATTTAATAAAAGAGGCATTATTTGGGGATATAAGAAAAAATATATCACCTAAACTAGTTTGGTTACACAATATCTTGAACAAGGGAGGTGAGTGGAATATGTTAAACCATATTGGATATTAGTATTATTAAGATATAAACATGAAGGGAGGTATCAATAATTAACCTAAATTGTACTATTTTTTTTATTTATTTTTTCATTTGACTTCTAGATTATCAAATGTAAAACAAAAGTGGGATGTTGAACGCAGGGATAGAAATTAATAACCTCAACGTTCATGTGATGTTTTTCAAGAGGGACATTATTTGTATCAACTTCATCATTTCCTGTAGAAAATTATACAACCATAACTTTAAAACGAATGGTGAAACAAAGTATACAAAAATCATAGAAATTATTATAACTAGCATTCCACAAGTCATATAAGAAAAATATACAATAATTACATATAAAATATGTATATTTATTATATATATATATTTGTCAATTATTATTTTGGTGGACAGTTATACCGGCAAAAATCCTTCTTTAAAGAGGGACAACATATTATTTAAAAGCTAAAAATGGAGAAAACTTGAATTATACCTGAAATGTTGGGAATACTTTGAAATGACATATTTTCCTTATTAGACAATTGATTTGGCAGCGTTTTTCTTCCTCCAGTCCTCCTTGGTATTCCTGCATAGAGGACTAAAAATTTAGAAGAAAAATAAAACAAATGTCCATTGCTCTTAATTAGGGTGTATTTGGTATGATATCTTAACTTTAATTTTGACTTTATATCATATCATCATTAATCTTCACTACTCAAAAGTTTAGTGAAACAATTTGCTAATTTCATAGATACTATCAATATTTAAAAAATCTCCAACCAAACACCGATACAAATATTTTCTGGAAAACATTTTCTTTCTTTTTTTCTCTAAAAAAATAACTTTCAATTCAAACTATTGGAAATAAAGGTTTTTTTCCACCGGAGAATTTGTGCTATAGAATAGTATTTTTTTCATTCATTTTCCACCGCACTAACGAACTAGAAAAATGTATGGTAGGAAATAGATTTTCATTGAAATAGTGAAAATTTTCTTCCTAATTTTTCAATATGAAAACCTTAGTATTATTTTTTCTCAGCAATTTCAAGCGAAATATCTCTAAAAATAACCCCCAAACATTTTTGAGTGAAAAAATAGTAAGTAATTTTTTAATAGCACACGAAGGAGAAAGGAAAAGGAAAAGGAAAATAGAGAGTTAATTACCTAAGTGAGTATGAGCAAAAGAGGGGTGCTCTAAGACAAGCAAAAGGAGCACTAGTGAGAGTTGTACCAAACGAGTTGAAGCCATTTTTGAACAGTAACTCATGACTATATCTATCTTTCTTTCTTTCTTTCTTAAAACAAAAGACATGAAAATGATTAATTTCATCATTAAACCATTGTGTTTATATAGAGAGAGTTCAAACATCAGTCCCATAGTCAAAGCTTGAGTACTGCCGTACAAACATCTTGCCTTATTATAATGACAAAAAATATGCACACTATCTTCCTGCAGTGTTTTGAAAAACTCAATTCGTAAAAGATTCTAAAAGAAATAAATAAGGAGATATAGCAGTGAGACTGTGTTTTTTCTTCTTAGTTCAATCAACAATATAAAAATTAATTGAAAAGAAATATATATCTACTTAATAATACTCTAAACTGGACCCAACCATATCAATTATGTGCCATCTATTTTCCTCAAGTTTATCAACTAATTGAATGAAACTTGCAAAAATGTGGCCTATCCTTGCATAAATTAATAATGATTTTGCTACGACATAAAAATGAAAAATGTGATGACACTTATCTCAACTTCATTGATAGATAAACCAATTATTCACGAAGCACATGTCAATTGAGAATTATACTCTTTGCGGACATTTTAACTTGTTCATTATATAAAAATACATTTTTACTTTTATTTGCTATTTTTAACCAATCAAGAGAAGAATAAAAAAAAAATTATGTTTTACCTTCAACATAAATTATTTATTCCTCAAAATATAAAACTATACAATAATTTAATTAATATGAGTATTATGATATATTAATCATTATTTCTTTAAAAAAATGTACAAAATCTAAAATCAACAAATACAGAGACAAAACCAAAATTTGATATTTATGAATTTAATACCCCTTTTAATTTTATTAAATTACTGAGTTCTAAGTCAAAATTATTGAATTTAACAGAATCCATATGTCACACTAGCTCTGCCATAAATAAATATTCCCTCCATCCAACAATATTTGTTCGTTATACTAAAAATAGATGTCCAACAATACTTGTCCATTTTATGAAATTCATGGGTAATTTTACACTTAGTTTCTAATTTATCCTTATCATTAATTATAGTCATTTCCCTATTACATTTTTCAAAACATTGTATTTATTATATTCAAAGGGTGATATAGTAAAATTATCCTTCTATTTATAGTTTCTTAAGGGGTGTGCCAAATGAATAATGGATAACTATTGTTGGACAGAGGGAGTAAAAGTGAACGAAAAAGCTAAGTTCCCCAAAGAAGCATGAGCATTAACATGAATTGGAGTGCTAAAGGGAACATAGGCAAGTGAGTGTACATGGAATTACTAAAATGGATCAAGTGATCTTTGCATGGAATTGCTTAAAGGAGTTTAAGGAAACGAGGGCCCGTGTCTATCTTTGTGGTTTTTCCCTTGAGAACTGCGAATTTTCTGCATCAAGTCGGTTTCATACCTTGAGCAAGAACATTCAAGACACAATTTTCTAAAATATTCAATCAACAAATAGTACTTGCGCGGTTCATTTTTACTTGTATATAGTCTATTCAACAATAGTTGTCCATTATTGATTTAGCACACATCTCAAGAAATTAAGGGGGTCAAAAGAATATGAAAAATCGACCGAAACAAACCATAGCGAACCGATTTATATCATTTTATAAATAAAATCATGGATTTTTATTTAACTGTATAACCGTCCCGAACAATTGAAATGGTCTTTTTAATTTATAAAAAAATCAAATATTTCTGAACCGAACAGAATAACCTTACATGTATGCATATATTTTATTTTTTTAAGAATATGTTGAATCTAATACATAAATATATTATATAATAACATTTTTCAAATATAAATATAAACTAGGTATTAGGCCTCTGGTGATGGGACGACTTTGGTCATTTGTTTTTTAGTTAGCCTTTAATTAAATAGGTATTAAACTAAAATATATTATAATAGATACTCCATTAAACAATACGATAAAATCTATGCAAACACTCATATTGAAAGTTTAAGATCAAACAATACGGCTATAAGATTTTACATTCTTGCTTCTTGGTGAAAAATTGAACTGCTTCTTCAAGAACACACTTGTGAAAAAAGTGTTTTAATAATGATGTATTTTGAGGTGATATTTTAAAAGTAAAAAAATTCAAAAATTAACCGAATTGTACCAATACCGAAGAGAAATCGATATGATTGGGATGGTTTTAAAAAATCCAAATTTGGTTATACATTATAAATACCCGAAAAATTGGGATGATATAATTTTTTAAAAATAACCGGTTGAACCGTCCATTGACACCTTCTACAAGAAACAATAAATTTAATACTTTGAAAAATGTAGGGAAAAAGGTTCAAAATATATCCGAACTTTGACCGAAATTGTTATAACAATCCCAAACTTTGGGCAGGACCTATTGCCCCTCTGCACTATTTAATAATGTATTTTAAATATATATAAGTGTCCAGCTGGACAAGTTACTATTTATAATGATGTAATATTTATGATATCCACGTGAACACCTATATATCTTTAAAATACACTATTAAATAGTGCAGGGGGGCAATAAGTCTTGCCCAAAGTTTGGTATTATTACAATAATTTCGGTCAAAGTTTGAATATATTTCTGATCTTTTTCCCAAAAATGTATTAGATATTGAACATTATTTAATGTCAATGGTAAAATAGACACAAAAGAGTAAATTATCTCTTGATTTTCCAATCTGAACAATTATTATTGACAATTATTTTTAATATAGCGGACAAGTAAAAATACACAAATGAAGTACTTTTTATTTGTATCGATAAAAATTATGTAACTAAAGTTTGAATTTTATCATAATATTCATAACTGTTAGCATTTCGAAGAAGTCTTGGGAATGGGTGGTTAGTGATTATACGGAAAAACAAGAAAAATGTACTCCCTCCGTCCACTTTTAATTGTCATGTTGTGATTTTCGAAAGTCAATTTGACTAATTTTCAAAGTTAAATTAGATTACTTTAATTCGATATTTTAACCAAAAAAAATTGAATATTCAAAAGCTATACGAAAAGTACTATAAATTAAATGCATATCAATATGATGAAAAAATACATCATAAAATATTAATCAAAGTTCTTATAATTTGACTCTAAAAAGGAAACTAAGATAATTAAAAATGGACAGATGGAGTACTTTCTCCATTTCGAAACAAGTGTCATACAAAAATCACATACGTCCATTAAGAAAACTAATAAATATAATATATAGTTCACTAAACTATCTTTATTAAATAAATATTTTTTTGAATACTTCAACACTATTAAAAGGATGATGAAGCATAAGAGTATAGTTAAAAAAACATATTAATTTTTGTCTTAAATTTTTAAGGTGACATTTAATTTAAAATAGACATAATATTTTTCTCTGCAAAATTACACATAAAATTTATTTTTAGAAGACTGGATAAGTAAAAATAAAAGAAACAATATTTGGCAGGACTCATTCATGAATAAAGTTGAGTGATTAAGAATTGAGATTGTAACAGCGAACTAATAAGGAATTTTTATAAAAATATACAGTCTAATACAAAATATTATATCTAAATATATATAGCTCATATTTTTAAGATCTAAGCGTTTTTTTTATATATATACATTGTGTACAATAAGTATTATATAAACAAAAGACTAAATCTTGTACCATATTTTTCATATTCGAGTAACCAAATGGATGAACATAAAGTACAAGTGACATGTATCCTAATCGTTGTATCAAACCAAAGAAGGAATTTACGATGAAGCAGGTAAAGGTTCATGTGTATTTATCGACAAGGTAATCAGGTTAGGCATTACCCTTATTTAGAAGTGGCATTTCTAAAGGACTAACAAGGGCAACTATGTAATTTTGCTATTAATTTTAGGGGCTTCTAAAGGATGAACAAGGGCACATAGGTAATTTTACTATTACTTTTAAGGATAAGTTTGTTGTGTATCGACTTTACTTCTTTCATTGTTTACATCGACGTTCTCCTCAACATATGCTCTGAGAATCTTCTCCGGTCAAGAATCTGCCATATTCATCTATGTTTCTCCTCAAATTTCTCTTTCCTGTTGATGTATTCATTAGCTACAGTAAGTTTTTCTTCTCCTTTTTTCCCAATTTCTCTTCCTAATGTGTCCAACTCTTGAGAAAGGGCCTATGATGGTGGCTATTTTCATTCTTTTTGGATATTTAGGTCTGCATGTCATTGAATTTAAGGATAATTTGCTTCTTATCTTGAAAGTTGTTTCCCTTTGATTGTTTTAGGTGAGATAGAATTTAAGATTAGCGAAATAATTTGTAGTGATAGAAGCAATATATGACGCACATGATATTGTACATCTTTTCGTACTTATATATTATTGGCTTTCCAAAAATTCTCTGGATATCTACCTTCAAAGTGTTGATCAGGTTTCCTTTCGGATTATCCATTTTTTTCAAAATCCAACTAGCTTAAGATTTTGACTCCGCAAAATTAATGTGATCAGCTAAACAATTTTGCTAAGAAAACAAATTACACTATTTTCTTTGCCTTATTTCCATGATTGTCTTTTCTCTTTTTGACCTAATTGCATTGGCTATCAAAACCCATCAAATTTTCAAAAGACACATCACTAAATAATTAGACCAAAGCCTGTTCAAATTTTACTATGAAATGTAATATTTTTTTTCTCTTTTTTGGCACAATTTCATTGGCTATCAAAACCTCCATCAAGTTGTAAGAAGACACTTGTACTTTTGTATACTATGACGTGTCTTCTTTGTATTATATATTTATTACTCATAGAGCACAAATTTATTATGCTTCCATTCAAGAAAAACGTTTACTCCCTTTCTCAGGTATTTTTTCCCCTTTTCCTGTTTTTGCTCTTCCCATTTCAATTTTTCTTACGGATTTTGGTTGTCATCAAAGGAGAAAATCAAAATGGGACAAAATTAAAGTTGTTATTTTCACTTTACATTCCAATTTTACTACTCAGCAGACAGATTTGAGGGTATTTATTATATTTTCTAATGTTTCAGTATGTTAGGGATAATTATGTTCATGCATGTTTCTAATTTGATTCGAAATATTCATATTGTGTTTTTTCATTACATTTTCTGTTTTTTTTTAGTATGTGGTTCCTAATTTAGTAGCCCCTATTCATGGATCCACAAAAAAGAAAGAACTTTGACTCAATAATGACGTTATCCTGCAGATACTACTGTTTGGTTAAATACATTTCGTAGAGACATGGTACTAAGATTGAACATTTACCGAATAGCATTAGACACACCAGATTGGATTTGCAAAGTTCAAATTGTGGACATCGGACGCCCGCGAGAAAGTCCTGACAAGAAATGTAGATTCCAAAATTTGATTTTGGAAGATGAAGAGGTAAGCTCATTATATTTTATCTCATGAATATTCTTTTTTTTCTTTTTACCTGTGCTGAACATTTTTCCTGGGTTTTCCTGTTGATAAGTGCTTAGAGTTAGACTTTATTTGCATTGTTGAGTAGTATAATCTCAGCTTTCTATAACTCTTACTTTCAGGAATGTCACATTAAGGCAGTTATGTATGCCGACGAAATTGAACAATATGCGGATAAGCTTACACTTATGGATACCTATCTCATCTCTACCGCAAGAGTTAAAGTCTCACCAACTTCATACGGCAAGCCAATACATAAATTTTACTGGGTTCTTGACAAAGAAACAGTAATTGAACATGTCAAACCATCTCACGAACTTGAGAAACCACTTCCACCACCAATCAAGCTGAATATCACAACCTTTGACCGCATTCCTCATATGATCGTTGATTCTACTGCTGAAATTGGTATATTGATCCTAATAGCTATTATCATGCTAAAATATACATGTTTATTGATACAAACACTTATACCATTTCATTATGTATTATATAAGCAGATATGCTGACAATCGTTCTTCGTTGTGGTCCTCAAAATATGCAGGTCGCAGTCATCATAAGTGTCAATAAATTACCATTTGTGACAATCAGTAAGTATAACATTTCACCTTATATTTTCTCATTTTATGAAAAGATTTTGAATAAATAAAGATTTTTTTTGTTTGTTTGATCGGATCATCAATTGTCGTCTGGTCGTTATCATGGTACTTAATCTTCTCTCATCACACTCTCGGGAAAAATCAATTTCTCCTCACTCTATGGGAGAATTTTGGAGAAACAGAAGGAAATGAAATTGAAGCTAAAATGGAAACAGATGCAGATCTTATTGTAATCCTTGGAAGGAGTATAGGAATATCTACTTATCAAGGTACAGATGTGTTGAACTTTTTACCAACATAATTTTAGAAAATAACAAAAAGTTATACAAGCTATGTGTTATACAAGGTTGTCACTGCAGACTAGGTTCAATTCCACAATACGTGTGGATCCTACTTACCCACAGGCAGTAGAACTCATCAACTAGTACTGGCATTTCATCATTATTCTCTAACTTTAATTTACATTTAAAGGACCTACTAAGAATATTATTTGGTGTAACAATAGGTCAAAAGGAAACAAAACAATGTTGTTAAGTCGTGCGTCAGAAAAAACCTCAACAAGCTCATCTGCCCCTCCCATGGTGGTGACTCTTGTCGACCGACAAGTTATATCTATTGCAGAAATTTCATCACCAGCTTCTGTAAGTCAAACTTTGAGCTGATCAGTTGAGAGTATGCTTATTAATTTTCTGGTTCTCTAGCTTTGGCTAAGTAAAAATATAAATTGTATTTATTCATGAGTAATTTAACACGTATTATGTATGTGATTACTTATGTATACACTATGTATATATGTTATATATGTGATAATTATATTTTTCCGACAGATGAGACTCTTCTATATTGGAAAGAACTGGCAATATCAAATGAATTGCAAGAGTTTGTGTGCTTGAATGCTCAGGCTGCAAACAGAAGAAGCGCACAAAGGATAGAAATGATTTTGAATGTCCAAAATGTAATCGGAAGACAACATTAGTGCCTCGGTACTATACTTTGGACTTGTAAATTATAGTTTATACAAAATATAGCATATATTATACACAAATATTCAACTTGCCATGATTTCAGGTGTATCTTTCAAATTGATCTTATTGATGGTACTGCTACAGCCACAACATCTATCTCTGGTAAATTGGGAGAAAAATTACTCTCCATGACGGCGGAAGACATATTTGGCATAACTTGCGTTAAGGTAATCTCTCTTTTACATATATGATTAATACTTTGCATGTTTTTTCCGCTGGTTACTTCTACACGTCTATTGTCGCAACACCATATATCTTGATCAGAAACAGTTAGCATATATGCTTATTTCTAAAAAGTTTCTCGTGATTCTTTACATTTACAGAGGCAATCATTGTCTATTAATCATGTCCATGAGATGTTATCAAAAAAACTATTTCAAATTCAGCTAAGAAAGTCATCTTGGGGCAGCTCAAATAATACACATACAACTTTGTATATTCTTTCCTACGTCGAAAAGGAACAGACTCTTCCACCCAGCACTACTGACAGAAATTCTAAAAACATCAGGCCTTTGGAAATAAGTGAGGTGCAGATAATGGCAACAACTACTGCAGCTAGTTCTTCAAGTGTGAAGCCGAAATTTGAACCACCCACACAAAAAAAAGGTGTAAAAGGTCAGTCTACATCTGACTTTCACATTTATTTTTGGAATAAACTTTCTTGTAAGCTATTCAAACTACTAAAAATACGTTATATAAACATCAAGAATTCCTATGAAAAAGACATACATAAATACAATTCAAGTATTTGATACTATTGGAAGCATTTACAGCCCAATTAGTTTACTTTGCCAATATATTTTTTTCCCTTCAAAGTTATGATTTCTCTGGAAAATATCTTATATGCTGCCAAATTGCCAATACAATGCTGGAAATACATTATGGCTATTCAGTTTTTAGCTGTATTGTTGGTTCACATGATATAAATAAATTTGTTCTCATCAATGTTGATGAAGTTGGAAGAGTAAGTGCTTTCAAAATCTTATCTTTTTGCTCTTTTCTTGCTCCATTTGAGTAAATTTCAAGAAAATTTCAGTCTTTCTAAAGTTTGCCTCCTTTATTTGTGGTGTCGTTGGGGTGTTAATTGACCATATTTTGCTCTTTCTGAAGTTACCATTTGCTCATTTTCAGTTTCTGTGCTAAAAAGGTGCCAGTTTGGAGGATAAAGTTTCAAACTTTTTCTTCCGTTTTGAGGGATTCTAAGATTTAAATTATTTTGCTATGTGTTTCTATATCTTATGGTTCATCGCTTTTTCGTACTCCATATCAGTAGCTTAGTTCACTGGACTGCCTTTTTATATTCTAACAAGTAGTGTATATCCATGGAATGTAATTGCAAGTGAAGAGTTGTCGACCAAAAAGTTGTGTACTTCTACAACTGGATATCAATTATCATGGATGTATTCTTAATTAAATTTAGAAGTCAAGATAGAAAGCACCTATTGATTCTCAACTTTTACCGTCACTAACTAGACATTTTGACATGGTATATACATAAACAAATGTTTGCTAATACAATCGAAAATGTACTTTACATTTTTAATTTCTAACAGACTTTACATTGTCTAATTACAGGAAGTCCCTTACTTGATTTTGTGACTTTTGCTTAATGAAGAAGTTTTTGGATTTTCAGTCGGTACAAGTTCGCTCAATAGGGAGAATGAAATGAATCGGTTATTTAGCTTTTTGGGATGCCTTCATTATTTAGCTTTCTAGGTAATGTTTTATACCATATTTTTGTGTCATATATCACTTTTCAAACAGTTTCACTTCCATCATCAACCACCTCAACTTTGTGAATTTACTAACATTTTCTCAGGAACCCCAACAGCTCCCTATGCTATGGTTTTTTGAATGCAGAAGATTAGCTACTAAGAAGCGAACTCCGACGTCTTTTACATATCATAAACAATGACAGAGTAATCTTATATTTCAAAATTGAAACATCTGCTATATTTTTTAGGTGTATAACATTAGTTAGTATTTACAGATCGTTCAAGTAGACACCATACTGGTGTCTGTTGTACATATTCTGAATATTTCTAATAGTATATGATATTAACCATCTTCTGCAGAAGTCGTGACCCTTGATTCATTAATATTAATATTTCCAGAAGCATAATAACTGTATAGTTGCTTCAATATTAATTTGACTATTGGCCCCGTGCTTGCCACGGGCCTCTTCCATCTAGTTTATATATATATGAGACATGTGATAATGAGTTAAGAATCCTAGTACCAATGCCCTTGTTTTCCACTTCAACTTTACTTCTCAACTCTCAACAATTCACCAAAGAACTAAAAAATGTTGTTTGGTATGGGGATGTTAGGATGGGATAGACAAAGTTGTTTCATAATATGCCATATTTTATGGGATAATTAGTTACCCAACCATATATATGGTATAACTTATTTTATTATTATGTTATAAATGATGTAATAAATAATCATAGAACTAATTAATACTCCTAAACCAAATGCCGGATAAAATAATCGTACATTTTATCTTGGATTATTATCCATTATCCCTCATACCAAACTAAACGTATGTTCGATAGGAAGGTCTTCCAATTTTTATGATTCCCTACCCACCCTCACCCTCTGCTCAGGCTCACACCCTCACCCGCTCCTTCCCTCTACTGCCCCGGCTAGGGATATCAAAAATGAGCCCAAATATAGGTAATCCGTCAAAATCGCCCAGAATTATTCAGATGTAATTAATTTTACTTACGAATCACAGTTTTTTCATGCATATATTTTAATAATAGTAATTCCCTACTCATGCAGGGATTGTTGAGTTTAAGTAATGTGTGAATTGAGAAATGAAAATTGAAAAATGCGGGGGAACCAAATGAATGAAAAATTAAAAGTCATTTCTACCTCATTGGTAGAATAGGAAAAAAATTTTGTCCTTATATTTGAAAATACTTTCTTTAGATCTTAAAGTGTTAAGAAGAGAGTTTCCCATCATGTCGTCGTCATCGTTGCTCGCTCAACTCGTCTTCAGCTTTGATTGATAATTTTATAAATAAAATTTTATTTAGCAGTCTCATTAATTAATTTTCTTTTTCCTAATATCAATTCACAAAATTATCTATTAATTAATTAATTTACAAATTATGAATTAATTAATTTGTGAAATGAAATTAATTTGAAATTTATAAAATTATTTTGGAAAGGACATGTTTCTTTCGAACATGCATTTCCTCCCAACATATACCATACATGTTCATAACATATGAGCCTATTGTGAACAGGTGAGTTCGCACCTATTCAATCCAAATAGTTAGCCGAAAATAGTGAGGTTTTTCTCAGTTTTGCTTAAAAAATTCTTCTTCTTCTACATATATTTTCTTACCAACAAAGTCGAGTTTTTGTGTGATTTTGTTACTGACTTTTGAGTTCGCTGAAATTACTGAAGTTTGAAGTGCCGCTAATTCTTTGTAACACACCATATCCCAAAAAGGGAATAAAATTAGATTTTTGGGAAGTTGCAGGTGCCATCCACGAGGGCCACCCACGGCCCATGGATGGGACCACAGACCGTAGGTGTGGTCCGTGGATGGCCCTGCCTAGGGGTGGTGTAGAGGCCCAGGACCACGGCCAGACCTACTGACCGTAGGTCAGACCACGGTCCGTGGTCGGGGTCCGTGGTTCGAAGCCCCAAGATCATGGTCTCTGACCACAACCACGAGTGTGCAGGACGGACCGTAGGTCAGTCCATGGTCCGTCGGTGGTGGTGTCGTTGGTCACTGATTGGCAGTTATTTTAGGGGCGCATGGATCTTTTATGATTTTAATTAAATCAAAGTGAGGTCATTTTACCCAAGTCTAGGACCCCTATATAAGTATTTTTCAACCCCCAAATTAACCCATTCACTTCATTCTTCCAAATTCATAAAAGAAGAACTCTCAAAAATAATTCTCGCTTGAAGAAAAAGAAGAAGATTCATCCTAGGGTTTCAAGTCAAGGGTTCAATTCCTCCATTGAAGGCTAGCTTTTGGATTCAAGGTATGATAGTTTCATCCATGGATTCCTTTCATCCATGGAGTTTTCAAATTCTCTATTATTTCTAAAGGAAGAATTCCCCAATTGAGTTAGGGTTTTCTTCAATTACCATGTGTTCTTTTGATTATTGATTTAATTATGATCTCTCATGCATGAATTGATGATACATGATAATTTTATGATGATTTCCCCATGAACCCATGTAATCCCCCATGTTTTCAAGTTGTGAATCATATGATGTGAGATTTTGAGTATTAAGCAAGTGTTTTATGAAATTAGGCATGTATTGCAAGCTTTACAGGTATTTATGATGAAATTCATATCTGACCCATGTTTTCTAAAGAGTTTATGATTGAAAGTGGGTTTTGACCTCAAGAGGTAAATTATGGACTTATGCATTATTTATGAAATCTATGCAAATGTTGTAAGGGTACTTTGAGAGTAAAGTACCAATGATGATGTTGTTGTTGTGCTGTTGAAAGGACATTCTCATAAACACATAACTAGCATGATGTGAAAGGTTTTCTCACATAGAAAGAATTCTTAGGTTGAAAGGCTTCCTAATTAAATCAAAGACAAGGAGCTATCTTAATGAAACTAGCTTGAAATGGTTGTCCAAGGACACATTTTTCATGAGTAATGACTTCAAGTAACAAATGACTATTCCGTGGGAATTTATGCTTAGCACTGAGTGGATATTGATAGTGAGATGGAAGCTCTCCCGTAGTAGAGGTCGGGTTTGCAAAGCAATCTCATGAGATGGAAGCTCTCCCGTAGTAGAGGTCGGGTTTCTAGTAGCAATCTCCTTATCCCATAACTATGTGCCCCCATAGGTTGATTAGCTAGTGGATCCACTTAAGCTAGAAGTTCATGGTTCTACCTTCGGCAAGTAGGACACCTCTTTTCGGTGTGGGGTAGACACCGGATTCCATGTTATAGCTCACATGGTCTCAATGTCGGTTAAGGCTAATTCCCCACAAGTAATAATGAACTAAGGTTACTTCAAGAAGTATCTCACATGAATTCAAAGGTTTTAAAGATGAAGTTAGCTTTCATTGACAATGATTTTATGACTTATGTTTTATAACTCTTTTATATCATGTTTAGCGTGGTCAATTGAATGTCATAAAATGAAATGTCCCTTTTTGCATGTTTTAAATGTTTTATGCATGGCTATCATACTTGGTACATTATTTTGTACTAACGCATACGCTTGCCTACATTTTTCTCAAATGTAGGGTCTGACAGACAGGTTTCCGAGTCTCGTGGCTAGTAGTTGAGTTCATGATTTCCCGAGCTTTGGTGATTCCTCATGCTTCGAGGACGGAATTTTATTATTTTCACTTTCTTTCATGTATTTCTCTTTTGGACATGATGTATGGGATAGGCCCAATTTCATTCTATTGTATTATATGGCTATGATAAGACAACTGTTTTAGACTTCCGCTTTTCTTTTATAAAATGTTTTGGACTTGGACTATTATTTTACTCTCATTGTTCTATTTCTTATGTTATGAGTTCTAAGTGGCTTGTATGGAGTTCTTCGGGATTCTATACGCCATGTTACATCTATAGGGTACCCCTGGGTCGTGACAAACTTGGTAATCAGAGCACAAGGTTTAGAAAGGTCCTAGGTTGTCTCATAAGCCACTTCTAGTATAGTCTTGTTCATGAGTGCGAAGCACACCACATTTATGAATGAGAGGCTACAAGATGATTAGGAAACTCCACTTATTTCATTACTCTAAGTCGTGCCATAGAGTTTAACTCTATATGGTCTCTCTCCTAATCCTTATCCTATGTTCTTTAGGATATGGCTACTCAAAGAGCTTTCGCTAGAAGGAATGAGGGAGACAATATGGAACAAGAAGCCCCTCCCCAAACTCCTCAAGCACCGATCAATTCTTTGTCCGAGCAAGTGTCGAATGTGGAGTTTAGGGCTGCTTTCCAAGTGTTGGCTCAAGCATTGACGGCCCAAATAGGGAGGTTACGGTTTTCGTGAATCCAAATATGGGTACGGTGGCTTCAAGACTCACAAGGATGAATCCTCTGGAGTTTCATGGTTCTAAGGTTAAGGAAGATCCACAAGAGTTTATTTATGAGGTCTATAAGGTTTTGATGATCATGGGAGTTATACCGGTAGAAAAATCAGAGTTGGCCGCTTATCAACTAAAATGAGTGGCTTAAATATGGTATAATCAATGGAAAGAAGGGAGACCGGAAGATGCGGGTCCTCTTGATTGGGAGAAGTTCAAAGCCACTTTTCTTGATAGGTTCTATCCCCTAGAGATGAGGGAAGCCAAGGTGCTTGAGTTCATTAACCTCCGGCAAGGGAGTATGAGTGTGAGGGAGTATGCTCTAAAGTTCACTAAATTGTCAAAATGGAGTATGAGTGTGAGGGAGTATGCTCTAAAGTTCACTAAATTCGGCACTATTTGACTAATGGTAGTGGATCTTCATTGTCTAGGTCTACTTGTAATAAGTGTGGAAGGAAGCACGATGGTAAGTGCCTAGCCAGCACGGATGGTTGTGGAAAAAGTGGTCACAAAATAAGGGATCACCCGATGCTTACGGCTAAAGGGATAAAGGGCAAGCAAACTATTTCATGTAGTTCGGGTTCCAATTCTCCTAAGAAAAACCGTTTCTATACACTTCAGACTCGTGGGGAGTGAGATAGTTCTCCCGATGTGGTTACCGGTACGTTGAAAGTTTTTCAACTAGATGTATATGCTTGTTTGATCCCGGTGCTACCTTATCTTTTGTGACGCCATATGTGGGAATGAGATTTGATGTGCTCCCTGATGTGTTGTTGGAACCGTTTTATGTCGCTACTCCTGTTGGTGATTCTATTATGGCTAAGAGGGTCTATAGAAAGTGTCCCATTTCCTTGTCCCATAGAGTTACTCTTGTTGACTTGGTAGAGCTTGATATGTTAGATTTTGATGTTATCTTGGGTATGGATTGGCTGCACTCATGTTATGCTTCTATTGATTGGAGAACTCGTGTAGTCAAGTTTCAATTCCCAAATGAGCCTGTCCTAGAGTGGAAGAGGGGGAATTCTATGGCTAAGGGTTCGTTTGTTTCTCGTCTAAAAGCTAGAAAGATGATTTCAAAGGGTTGCATTTACCATTTAGTTAGGGTGAGGGATGTAGATTACGAAACCCTTTCTCTTGAGTCGATCCCCGTTGTAAATGAGTTTCCGGAAGTGTTCCCAGATGACTTACCTGGTATTCCTCCCGAGAGAAAAATAGACTTCGGTATTGACCTTCTCCCAGATACGCAACCTATTTCTATTCCTCCTTACCGTATTGCTCCGGCAGAACCTAAGGAGTTGAAAGCTCAGTTGAAAGACTTATTGGGTAAGGGTTTCATCTGACAGAGTATCTCTCCATGGGGTGCTCCAGTTTTCTTAGTTAGAAAGAAGGATGGTTGTCTTCGTATGTGTATTGACTATCGTCAGTTGAACAAGGTGACTATTAAGAATAAGTATCCTCTTCCGAGGATAGATGATTTTTTTGACCAACTTCAAGGGTAAGTTATTTTTCTAAGATTGATCTTTGATCTGGTTATCACCAATTGAGGGTGAGAGAAGATGACATTCTGAAGATGGATTTTTGAACTCGGTATGGTCATTATGAGTTTTTGGTAATGTCGTTTGGGTTGACTAATGCTCCGACGGCGTTCATGGATTTGATGAATAGGGTGTTTAGACAATACCTTGACATGTTTGTGATTGTGTTCATTGATGATATTTTGATCTACTCAAGGAGTGAGGATGAGCATATTGATCATTTGAGGATCGTGTTTAAAATTCATAAGGACCAGCAAATCTTTGCAAAGTTTAGCAAATGTGAATTTTGGTTGAGATCCGTAGATTTCCTTGGTCATATTATTTCAAGTAAGGGTATTGAGGTAGACCCTAAGAAGACGGATGTGGTCAAGAGTTGGCCTAGACCTCTAACTCCTTCGGATATTAGAAGTTTCTTGGGTTTAGACGGTTACTATAGAAGGTTTGTTGAGGGATTTTCCTCAATTGCCTCTCCTTTGATGGCTTTGACTCAAAAGAAGGCTAAGTTCATATGGACCGAGATGTGTGGGAAGAGTTTTCAAGAGTTGAAAGATAGACTTACTTCCGCTCCGGCGTTGACTTTACCGTGAGGGACTCATGGTTTTTTGGTTTATTGTGATGCTTCAAGAATTGGTTAGGGTGTGTGCTTATGCAAAATGGGAAGGAGATTTCCTATGCCTCAAGGCAACTTAAAGTTCATGAAAACAATTATCCTACCCATGACCTTGAACTAGCGGCTGTTGGTTTTGCCTAGGCATTATTTGTATGGTGTTCATGTAGATGTGTTTACCGACCACAAGAGTTTGCAATATGTGTTCAATAAAAAAGATTGAATATGGACTTTATTGTTGGTTTGCCTCGCACTCGGCGACAACATGACTCTATTTGGGTGATAGTAGATCGGATGACGAAATCGGCTCATTTCCTTCCCGTCAAGGTTTCCTATTCGGCGGAGGACTATGCCAAGTTATACTTGAGAGAAATGGTAAGTTTGCATGCGTTCCTTTGTCCATTATTTCCGATCGTGGCACCCAATTCACATCTCAGTTTTGAAAGTCATTCCAAAAGGGTCTTGGCACTAAGGTTAAGCTTAGCACGGCCTTTCATCCCCAAACTGATGGACAAGCGGAGCTTACTATTTAGACTTTGGAAGATATGTTAAGGGCTTGTGTGATTGATTTTAAGGGTAATTGGGATGACCATTTGCCATTGATTGAGTTTGCCTATAATAATAGCTATCACTCGAGTATTGATATGGTAGGAGGTGTAGATCTCCTATAGGTTGGTTTGAGGTGGGTAAAGTTGACCTAATAGGTCCCGAATTGGTACATGAGGCCATAGAGAAAGTTCGACTTATTAGAGAAAGGTTGAAAATGGCTCAAAGTTGGCAAAAGTCATATGCCGATGTGAGAAGAAGGGATCTTGAGTTTGATGTTCATGATTGGGTTTACTTGAAAATCTCATCCATGAAGGGTGTAATGAGGTTTGGTAAGAAAGGGAAGCTTAGTCCCCAATATGTAGGCCCATATCAGTTTTTGAGGCGTGTTGGTGAGGTTGCTTATGAGCTAGATTTTCCAAATGAGCTGGCAACGGTGCATCCGGTTTTTCATGTCTCTATGTTGAAGAAATGTGTTGGTGATCCGACATCCATAGTTTCCCTAGAAAGGTTGGGAGTTGACAAAAGTCTTTCTTATGAGGAAGTTCCGGTTGAGATTTTAGACCGGCAAGTCAAGAAGTTGAGAAATAAAGAAGTTGCTTCCGTGAAAGTTTTGTGGAGGAATCAGTTAGTTGAGGGTGCTACTTTGGAGGCCGAGGCTGATATGATATCCCGACATCCTCATCTTTTTCCTTGTACTCCTACTCTAGCTTGAGGTAATGAGTTCCTCTTGGTTTGACCTTTGTTTTGGAGTCATGTGTTTTTATGTGCTTCCATGATTTCCTTATGTAATGCATGTTCATGAGAAAACTTGTATTTTGAAAGAAAATGAGTTTATATGATTGATTTTCCTCATGTTGTTGTGCATTGAGTATGAGTTGCCTATAGACTTCATAAGATGAATTGATGAACATGCTTTAGCTATGCTTTTTGAGAGTAAATTGCATATGAGCTCCATGAGATTGTGTTGAGCATGATTTTAGCTTTGAGAAGGTAGTTCCTCCTTGAACATGAGAAATTTTGAAACTTCATGCATATTGGGTTGCTAGATGTAGTTCTTACTTCCTTATGATGCATTTGAGTATGTTGAGCTTGGAGTTGATGTTTGCTCCTTATTTATGTGCATTGCATGCATAATAGGCTCCTAGCTTGGAGTCGATAGTTCCTACTCGGTTGTATGCATTGTGTAACACCTCAGAAATTAGACTTGGACTTTGCAGCAGAAAACAACGGAAACAGGTGAACCATGGAGGGGTTCACGGGTCGTGATCAGGACCATGATCCGTTACACTCATCAAGGTTCACACCCTCCCAGCAGTGGTGGACCACGGACCCCTTCACGGGCCATGGACCACCTCACGAGCCGTGGGAAGGCTCGTGGAGGAAGTACAGAACCACCCAGGGCTCAGGCATCAGACCACGGAGCCCTCCACGGGCCGTGGTGGCATCCGTGGACCTGAGCCAGCAGACCCCCAACCCAAGTGAAGAACCACGACCCACCTGACGAGCCGTGGTCCCTTTGACGGTCCGTCATTGGGTCCGTGGAAGGCCCCCGTCAGATTTTAAGTTGGGGTCGTTTTGGTCTTTTTCCTATGCATTGGACATTTAAACTACGTCGTTTAACACCTAAACTACATCGTTTTATTCATTTTAAGCCTAGTAAACTAGTCAGAACTTACCCCAAATCGTTTATTCTCCAAAATTCACCAAAACTTAGAGCAAAAGAGGAGAAAGAGTCGACCAACCCCTCAGGAACAAGCAGGAGATTTTCTTCAATTCCAAACCCGAAATTGAAAGATTTCACCGTAGATTTTGTCACCAGGTGTGTGGGATTTCACTAGTGGATTCCTTTCATTCACTAGGTCCCTAGAATTCAGTCAGATTCTTGATTTTCTATATCTTGTTTAGACCTAGGTTCCTAAAACCTTGGAGAATTGTTGTGATTTAGCTGTTATAGTATTCTTAATCAGATTATCATGTTTTCATGAATTTGTTGCTTAGTTCCTTGTATGAGACTCAGAACCCTAGTTGTGTAGATTCTCTTAGTTCAGGAATTACACTTTCTAGGGCAGTTAAACAGATAAACATGCTCCAATTTTCGAATGTTACATTGTCAGTTCCTAAATGTTGCATTCTCAGATTTGCATGTCAGAACATTGAGCTATCCAGTATTTCAGTTATGTTGTGTCTTACACATTTCCAGTTGGGAGTAGACTTAATACCGAGTTGAACTAGGGTTCAGCGTACCCTCATAGTCCTAGAACTACGCACCCCCATAGATTTATAAGTCCCCTTTGTGGGCATTAGATTTAGTGATTACGTCAGTCATGCCTTTATACCCCTAGCAAGGTATATTGGGTCCTCTCGATGGGGAGTATACATCGGACTCCGCATTTAGCTCACGTGATTTTATGTCGGTTAATAGTAGCTCCCACAGTCAGACTCTAGTGCATTTGACCAGGTTTTCAGTTATGCTTCAGTATTCAGTCTCAGCAGGTCAGGTTCATGATTAGTACTTGGTCATTGCATTTAGCTCAGTTTTCAGTTATATTTTAGTATCTATGTTTCTGTTCAGATTATATCATTGCTCAGTTATGCTTTGTTCAGCTTATATGTTTGTTCAACTATTATCTATATCCTGCATGCTCATTACATTCCAAGTACTGACGCATACTCTGCGCTACATCCTTTCATGATATAGGTTCAGGCACTCAGCATCCAGATCACGCATAGATCAGTTCCCGATCCGTGTTCAGCAGCTTCAGTGGTGAGTCCTCATACTTTAAGGACAATAGACATATTTTTCACATTCAGTCTTTCCTTTCAGTTTTCAGATTTACTAGGGTTAGTTGGGGGAATGTCCCAGCAACTCTTTTTCAAACATAGTATTAGATTCAGGTTTAGCTTTTGAGTGATTGTTCGGTATCACTAAACTCACAGTATGTTTTTATATATTCAGATCAGTTTTGGGTATTCTCCACTTTTAGTTAATTATGATTTTAAGCTTCCGCATAGTATATCTTTATTCAGTTATTCTTAGCATGATTGATATGCCAGCTTCAAGGTTAGCTTGGGGTCACTCGTGATCCTAGGTCCCATGTTTACGTCAAGGGAATAACCTCGGGGTGTGACAAACTTAGTATCAGAGCATTAGGTTCAAGAGTCCTAGGATGTCTGAAAGCCGCACTAAGTAGAGTCTATTTAATGGGTGTGAAGTGCACCACATCAAATGAGGGGGAGGGTATGAAGATTTTAAAAAACATCACTTTCTTTGCTATTCTTATCGTGTGTGGGTATGATCTCCTTTCTAATTCGTCGTTATACGTTTCAGATCATGCCTCCTCATAGAGCTTACGCACAGTACGCGAATGCACGCAATGCTAACGTAGTTCTTCCAATCCCGAACCATGAGGTTACGAATATAGAATTTCAGAATGCGATCCAGTTTTTGCCTCAGAGTGTGGCCAATCAGAACAATCAATAGGTCCTAGTTCCTACTAACACTAATGGAGGATCAGCTGCAGCTAGAGTTCGAGACTTTGTTCGAATGAATCCGCATGAGTTTCTAGGGTCGTAGGTTGGTGAGGACCCACAGAACTTCATTTATGAGGTCAAGAAGATCTTTGGATTGATGCAAGTGACTGGTAATGATAGGGTGGAGTTGGCATCTTACCAGCGTAAGGATATATCTCACATTTTGTTCACTCAGTGGAAAGAAAATAGGGGTGCGGATGCAGCTCCTGTGATTTGGGAATGTTTTACTGGAGCTTTTTTGGACAGGTTCTTCCCGAGAGAGTTGAGGGAGGCTAAAGCTCATGAGTTTATGAATTTGAGACGACGTACAATGTCAGTCCAAGAGTACGGGCTGAAGTTCATTCAACTCTCAAGGTATGCTCCACATATGGTTGTCAATCCAAGGGCACAGATGAATAAGTTTCTGTTTGGGTTATCCGGTGTGGTGAAGACAGAGTGCAAGAATTCTATGCTACTAAAGGATATGAATATCTCTAGGCTTATGACTCATGCTCAGCAGGTTGACGGGAATAAGCTTAGGGAATTGTCTAAGGATAACAAAAAGGCTAGAACAGGGAATTATGAATACTCTCAGCAGAAATCGGGTGGTGGAAATCGCTCGCAGTTTCATCAGAGGTTTACAGCCCCAGCACCTTCATCAGCTAGTGCTCCATCCCCCAGATTCCGATAGGATCAAAAAGGTAGGACATCAGACTCTAAGTCTCAGGGGAGTGCTTCAGGTAACAGGACTTAGCCAACTTGTCCAAAGTATGGTAAGAACCATATGGGCGAGTGTCTTGCAGGCAAGGAAGGGTGCTTTGGGTGTGCTCAATCTGGCCATAGGTTAAAGGATTGCCCTTCTGCCAGGCAGGGGTAAGGAGGTAATAACAACAGGTCTCAGTCTACAGCTCCAGCAGCACCAGCAGGTCGCCCAACTCAGTAGGGTGTTTCGTCTGGTACAGGTGGCGGTTAGCGCCAGAACAGGTTGTATGCTCTCCAGGCTCGCTAGGACCAGGAAGATTCTCCTGATGTGGTCACCAGTACGTTATGATTCTTTCATTTAGATGTTTATGCATTGTTAGATCCAGGGGCTACATTGTCTTTTGTAACTCCCTATATAGCAGTAAATTTTGGTGTCAGTCCAGAAACTCTCTCAGAACCCTTCTCAGTCTCTACTCTAGTTGGTGACCGAGTTATAGCTAGACGAATATACAGGAATTTCCCTGTCTCAGTCTCTCAAAAAGTCACCTTAGTAGATCTTGTAGAGTTAGAAATGGTGGATTTTGATATCATTCTAGGCATGGACTGGTTACATTCCTGCTATGCCTCAGTCGATTGTAGAACTAGGATTGTTCAGTTTCAGTTTCCAAACGAGCCAGTCTTAGAGTGGAAGGGTAGTAGCTCAGTGCCTATGGGTCGATTCATCTCCTACCTTTAGGCCAAAAAAATGATCTCCAAAGGGTATATCTATCATCTTATTCGGGTTAAGGACTCAAATTCTGAAACCCCAACTCTTGAGTCAGTCCTAGTAGTAAATGAGTTTCCAAACCTGTTTCTAGAAGATCATCCCGAAGTTCCTCCCGAAAGGGAAATCGACTTCGAAATAGATCTCCTTCCAAATACCCAGCCCAATTTGATTCCTCCTTACAGAATGGCTCCAGTCGAGCTTAAGAAATTGAAAGAGTAGTTAAAAAACCTTCTAGATAAGGGCTTCATCAGACCGAGTATCTCTATATGGGGTGCTCCAGTGCTGTTCGTGAAAAAGAAAGATGGTTCTCTCATAATGTTCATTGAATATCGTTAGTTGAACAAAGTCACCATCAAGAATAAGTATCCCATCCCCAGGATTGATGACTTGGTCGACCAACTTCAGGGTGCTAGTTGCTTTTCTAAGATAGACCTCAGATCCGGCTATCACCAGCTCACAGTCAGAGATAGTGACATTTCGAAGACAACTTTCAGAACTCGGTATGGTCATTATGAATTTGTAGTTATGTCTTCTGGACTAAAAAATGCTCCTGCAGCTTTCATGGACTTAATTAACAGGGTGTTCAAACAGTATTTGGACTTGTTCGTTATCGTCTTTATTGATGATATCCTCATTTATTCACGGAGTGAGGAAGAGCATGTGACTCATGTGAGAGTTGTTCTACAAACTCTCAAAGATCGCCAGCTATTCGCTAAGTTCAATAAATGTGAATTCTGGTCACAGTCTATAGCTTTCCTTGGTCATGTGGTATCCACCGAAGGGATCTGAGTGGATTATCAGAAAATTGAGGCAGTACAGCACTGGCCCAGACCCACATCTCCAACAGATGATTTGGCCAGTTATTACAGGAGATTTATTGAAGGATTTTCATCCATAGCTTCCTCATTGACTAAGTTGACTCAGAAGAAGGTCAAATTTCAGTGGTTATATGAGTGTGAGAAAAGCTTCTCAGAACTGAAGACTAGGTTGACTACAGCTCCAGTTTTGACTCTACCAGATGGTTCAGACGGTTATGTAATTTATTGTGATGCATCCAGAGTTGGCCTAGGTTGTGTATTGATGCAGCGAGGTAAGGTCATACCTTATGCTTCTAGACAGCTTAAAGTTCATGAGAAGAACTACCCGACTCATGACCTTGAGCTTGCATCCGTAGTATTTGCCCTTAAGCTTTGGAGACACTACTAGTATGATGTTCATGTTGATGTATTCACAGATCATAAGAGCCTTCAGTATGTGTTCACAGATCATGAATGTGCTTTACCATCCCGGTAAGGCCAATGTAGTAGCTGATGCTCTTAGTAGGTTGTACATGGGTAGTATAGCACATGTTGAGGAAGAAAAGAAAGAGTTAGCCAAAGATATTCACTGGCTTGCTCGCTTAGGAGTTCGCCTTACGGACACGTCAGATTGTGGTGTGATAGTTCAGAATTGGTCAGAATCTTCGTTGGTAGTAGAGGTTAAGGAAAAACAAGATAGTGATCCTATATTACTTCAGCTGAAAGGTGCAGTTTATTAGCAGAAAGTTGAGGTTTTCTCCCAAGAGGGAGATGGTGTACTTCGTCACCAGGGTCGCTTGTGTGTTCCTAATGTGAGTGAGTTGAGGCAGCAAATTCTTACAAAAGCTCATAACTCCAGGTATTCTATTCATCCAGGTGCCACTAAGATGTACCGTGATCTACGGGAAGTATTTTGGTGGAATGGCATGAAGAGGGACATAGCAGATTTTGTGGCTAAGTGTCCTAATTGCCAACAAGTTAAGGTGGAACATCAGAAACCAGTAGGTATGACTCAGGAGATTAACATTCCTACATGGAAGTGGGAAGTGATAAACATGGACTTCATTAATGGATTACCTCGTCCTCGCAGACAGCATGACTCCATTTGGGTGATAGAGGACAGAGTCACTAAGTCCGCTCACTTCTTGGCTGTCAAGACTACAGATTCAGCGGAGGACTACGCCAAACTCTACATCAATGAGATAGTCAGGTTGCATGGGGTTCCTTTGTATATCATCTCAAATAGAGGTCCTCAGTTTACCTCTCATTTCTGGAAATCATTTCAGAAGGGTCTTGGTACCAAGGTAAATCTCAGTACATCATTTCATCCACAGACGGATGGTCAGGCAGAATGTACCATTCAGACCTTGGAGGACATGTTGAGAGTTGCGTGATGGATTTCAAGGGTAGTTGGGATGATCACCTACCTCTCATAGATTTCACTTATAATAATGGCTTTCATTCCAGTATTCAGATGGCCCCGTATGAGGCACTATATGAGCGTAGATGTAGATCTCCAATCGGTTGGTTTGAAGTAGGTGAAGCAACATTGATTGGGCCAGATTCGGTTCATGAAGCTATGGAAAAAGTTCAGCTCATCAGAGATAGACTTAAGACAAGTCAGATTCGTCAGAAGTCCTATGCAGATGTGAGGAGAAGCGACTTAGAGTTTGAAATCGATGATTGGGTTTTCCTGAAAGTGTCACCTATGAAGGGGGTGATGAGATTTGGCAAGAAAGGGAAGCGTAGTCCTAGATATGTAGGTCCTTACAGAATTCTGAAAAGGGTGGGTAATGTGGCCTATGAGTTAGAGTTATCAGCAGAACTAGCAGAAGTCCATCGAGTATTTCACATTTCCTTGTTGAAGAAGTGTATGGCGATCCGGCATCGATAGTACCGTTAGAGAGTATGGCTTTGAAGGATAGTCTCACTTATGAAGAGGTGTCAGTTGAAATTCTTGATCGTCAGGTTCGTAGGTTGAGGAATAAAGAAGTAGCTTCAATGAAGGTTTTATGGAGGAGTCAGTCCGTAGAGGGAGCTACTTGGGAAGCAGAAGCAGCCATGAAGGCCAAGTATCCTCATCTCTTTCCTTCTGATTGCGTTTTAGCTTGAGGTAATAGTTCCTCTGTAGTCTCTCAGTTTACTCTTGCATCAAATCAGTCTTAGTATCATGTTCCTTCTGTTGTTCTTGCATTTCAGCATATTTGCATGTTCTTGGAACTCAGTTCAGTCAGATATCAAATTCTAGGACTTAGTAGTAGGGATTGCAGCTCCTTCCCTCCATACTCAAATAGTTTAGGCTTCATTCGAGGACGAATGTTCCCAACGGGGAGATATTGTAACACCTCAGAAATCAAACTTGGATTTTGCAGCAGAAACAGGTGAACCACGGAGGGGTTCACGGGCCGTGATCAGGACCACAGTTCGTTACCCTCATCATAGTTCACGCCCTTCAAGCAGTGGTGGACCACGAAGCTCTTCACGGACCGTGGACCACCTCACGAGCCGTGGGAAGGCCCGTGGAGGAAGTACATAACCACCTAGGACTCAGGCATCAGACCACGGATCCCTCCACGGGCCGTGGTCTTGATGACGGGCCGTGGTGGCGTCCATGGACCTGAGCCCAACTGAAGAACCAAGGTGGTCCTTCACACGGGCCTTGGTAGGGCTCGTAGTTGGACCTCCCCAGAACCAGTAGTCACTGGCCAAGAACCACGACCCACTTGACGGGCCGTGGTCCCTTTGACGGTCCGTCATTGGGTCCGTGGAAGGGCCCCGTCAGATTTTAAGTAGGGGTCATTTTGTTCTTTTTCCTATGCGTTGGACATTTAAACTACGCCGTTTAACACTTAAACTACGTCGTTTTACTCGGTTTAAGCCTAGTAAACTAGTCACACCTTACCCCAAATCGTTATTCTCCAAAATTCACCAAAACATAGAGCAAAAGAGGAGAAAGAGTCGACCAACCCCTCAGGAACAAGCAGGATATTTTCTTCAGTTCCAGCCCCAAAATCAAAAGATTTCTCCGTAGATTTCGTCACCAGGTATGTGGAATTTCACTAGTGGGTTCTTTTTATTTACTAGGTCCCTAGAATTCAGTCAGATTCTTGATTTTCTATATCTTGTTTAGACCTAGGATTTCTAAAACCTTGGAGAATTGTTGTGATTTAGCTGTTATAGTATTCTTAATCAGATTATCATGTTTTCGTTAATTCGTTGCTTAGTTCCTTGTATGAGACTCAGAACCCTAGTTGTGTAGATTCTCTTAGTTCAGGATTTACATTTGCTAGGACAGTTAAACAGATAAACATGCTCCAGTTTTTGAATGTTACATTGTCAGTTCCTAAATGTTGCATTCTCAGATTTGCATGTCAGAACATTGAGCTATCCAGTATTTTAGTTATGTTGTGTATTACACATTTCTAGTTAGGAGTAGACTTAGCACTGAGTTGAACTAGGGTTCAGCGTACCCTCATAGTCCCAGAACTACATGCCCCCGTAGGTTTATAAGTCCCCTCTGTGGGCATCAGATTTAGTGATCACGCCAGTCATCCCTTTATACCCCTGGCAAGGTATATTGGGTCCTCTCGATGTGGTGTATACATCGGACTCCGCATTTAGCTCACGTGGTTTTATGTCGGTTAATAGTAGCTCCCACAGTCAGACTCTAGTGCATTTGACCAGGTTTTCAGTTATGCTTCAGTATTCAGTCTTAGTAGGTCAGGTTCATGATTAGTACTTGGTCATTGCATTTAGCTCAGTTTTCAATTATATTTCAGTATCTATGTGTCTGTTCAGATTATATCATTTCTCAGTTATGCTTTGTTCAGCTTATATGTTTGTTCAACTATTATCTATATCCTACATGCTCAGTATATTCCAAGTACTGACGCATACTCTGTGCTACATCCTTTCATGATGTAGGTTCAGGTACTCTGCATCCAGATCACACATAGATCGGTTCCCGATCCGTGTTCAGCAGCTTCAATGGTGAGTCCTCATACTTCAAGGACAATATACATGTTTTTCACATTGAGTCTTTCCTTTCAGTTTTCAGTTTTGCTAGGGTTAGCTGGGGCATGTCCCAGCAACTCTAGTCAGTAGAGGCTTTTTAGACATAGTATTAGATTCAGCTTTAGCTTTTGAGTTATTATTCGGTGTCACTAAACTCATAGTATGTTTTTATATATTCAGATAAGTTTTGGGTATTCCCCTCTTTCAGTTAATTATGGTTTTAAGCTTCCGCATAGTATATCTTTATTCAGTTATTCTTAGCATGCCATCTTCAGGGTTAGCTTGAGGTCACCCGTGATCCTAGGTCCCGTATTTACGTCAAGGGGTAGCCTTAGGGCGTGACACATTGCATTGTAGGTTGGGTTGTTAGTTGCTCTCCTAAGATTTTAGAACCAGTTTGAATCTCATTCGAGGACGAATGGTCCCAAGGGGGAGATATTGCAACACCCCGTATCCAAAAAAAGGAATAAAACTAGATTTTTGGAAAGTTGCAGGTGCCAGCCACGAGGGCCACCCACGACCAGTGGATGGGACCATGGACCGTAGGTGTGGTCCGTGGATGGCCCTGCCTAGGGGTGGTATAGAGGTCCAGGACCACGGCCAGACCTATGGACCGTAGGTCATACCACGGTCCGTGGTTGGGGTCCGTGCTTCGAAGCCACAAGATCATGGTCTCCGACCACAACCACGAGTGTGCAGGACAGACCGTAGGTCAGTCCACGGTCCGTCGGTGCTGGTGTCGTGGGTCACTAATTGACAGTTATTTTAGGGGCACATGGGTCTTTTCTGGTTTTAATTAAATCAAAGTGAGGTCGTTTTACCCAAGTCTAGGACCCCTATATAAGTATTTTAAATCCCCAAATTAACCCATTCACTTCATTATTCCAAATTCACTAAAGAAGAACTCTCAAAAATAATTCTCTCTCTAGAAACTTGCAGAAGAAGAAGATTCATCCTAGGGTTTCAAGTCAAGGGTTCAATTCCTCCATTGAAGTCTAGCTTTTGGATTCAAGGTATGATAGTTTTCATTAATGGATTCCTTTCATCTATGGAGTTTTCAAATTCTCTATTATTTCTAAAGGTAGAATTCCCCAATTAAGTTAGGATTTTCTTCAATTACCATGTGTTCTTTTGATTATTGATTTAATTATGATCTCTCATGCATGAATTGATGATACATGATGATTTTATGATGATTTTCCCATGAACCCATGTAATCCCCCATGTTTTCAAGTTGTGAATCATATGATATGGAATTTTGAGTATTAAGCAAGTGTTTTATGAAATTAGGCATGTATTGCATGCTTTACAGGTATTTATGATGAAATCCATATCTAACCCGTGTTTTCTAAAGAGTTTATGATTGAAAGTGGATTTTGACCTCAAGAGGTAAATTATGGACTTATGCATTGTTTATGAAATCTATGCAAATGTTTTAAGGGTGCTTTGAGAGTAAAGTACCAATGATGATGTTGTTGTTGTGTTGTTGAAAGGACATTCTCATAAACACATAACTAGCATGATGTGAAAGGTTTTCTCACATAGAAAGGATTGTTAGGTTGAAAGGCTTTCTCACCTAATTGAATCAAAGACAAGGAGTTATCTTAATCAAACTAGCTTGAAATGGTTGTCCAAGGGCACCTTTTTCATGAGTAATGAAGTCAAGTAAGAAATGACTATTCCGTGGGAATTTATGCTTAGCACCGAGTACATATTGATAGTGAGATAGAAGCTCTTCCATAGTAGAGGTCGGGTTTCCAAAGCAATCTCATGAGATGGAAGCTCTCCCGTAGTAGAGGCCGGGTTTCTAGTAGCAATCTCCTTATCCCATAACTATGTGCCCCCATAGGTTGATTAGCTAGTAGATCCACTTAAGCTAGAAGTTCATGGTTCTACCTTTGGGAAGTAGGACACCTCTTTTCGGTGTGGGGTAGACACTGGATTCCATGTTATATCTCACATGGTCTCAATGTCGGTTAAAGTTAATTTCTCTCAAGTAATAATGAACTAAGGTTACTTCAAGAAGTATCTCACATGAGTTCAAAGGTTTTAAAGATGAAGTTAGCTTGCATTGACCATGATTTTATGACTTATATTTTATAACTCTTTTATATCATGTTTAGCTTGGTCAATTGTTTTTTTATGAAATGAAATGCCCCTTTTTGCATGTTTAAATGTTTTATGCATGGCTATCATACTTGGTACATTGTTTTGCACTAACGCATACTCTTGCCTACATTTTTCCCAAATGTAGGGTCCGACAGACAGGTTTTCGAGTCTCGTGGCTAGTAGTTGAGTTAGTTATTTCCCGAGCTTTGGTGAGTCCTCATGCTTTGAGGACAGATTTTTATTGTTTTCACTTTCTTTCATGTATTTTCCTTTTGGACATGATGTATGGGCTAGGCCCAATTTCATTCTATTGTATTAGATGACTATGATGAGACAAGTGTTTTAGACTTCCGCTTTTCTTTTATAAAATATTTTGGACTTGGACTATTGTTTTACTCTCATTGTTCTGTTTCTTATGTTATGAGAGCTAAGTGGCTTGTATGGAGTCCTTCGGGGTTGTATACGCCATGTTACATCTAGGGGGTACCCCTGGGTCGTGACATTCTTTAACAAGTATATCCATTTTATCCTGAGAGGAAATAATCCACAAATTCAAATACAAAGAGGGAATTAAAATCTTCTAGGGCACATAGTAAATTATGTGGCCTCGGATATTTTTTATCTAACTGGAAAATATTTCTAATTTACTTTTTTGAACACAATAGATAACATTAATACCATCATATATTGCTCTTGATTTAGTACACATATTTATGGTATCATTCATTCTTTAACACTTGCATAAATCAAATCCCCACTACTGTTTCTCTCACAAAAAATTAATGCAGAGCTTAATCCTGAATTACCTCGTGAGGTCCCATCTGTATTATATGATTCTAACCATATTATAGAAGGACATTTTCATTATATAATCTTGCAAACAATATTTGACATATATTCCTCAAAAAATTGAACCATACGAGGCCAAATTAGTGATATATCACATTTATGGATATCTTATTCTAGACAGATAATATAAGTTGTTATGAATTCATAGATCAATCTTCTCATGTTTTTGATGTCACCATGAACTAATGTGTTTTTTTTAGAATTGCCAAAAAACTAGAGTTGGTATGGCGTGATATAGAGGCTTTGTCACTATCCAAAGTACACCATATACGCGACATGACATATAAGACCCCGAGAGGTCCTACATAAGCCACTTGACATACATAAACACAATATAATAAACAAAGTATGCGATTTTTATCAATAGGAGAGTTTGACATCTAAAAGCGGAAGTCTAAGATAGTCCTGACAAGTCTTTCTACAACATTGAAAAAAGTGGACGGGACGTAACTCGTACACCACGTACAACATTCGAAAACATAAGACATAAGAAAGTAACAAAGGTGACACAATCCTCAGAGTATGAGGACTCACCAAGTCTTCAATCTCTAAGATGATCAACTAGCCACGAATGAAGAGAGAAGAGTCGTCAAGCCCTACATTAGTGAAATGATGTAGGAACCAATATGCATTAGTACATGGAATGTACCAAGTATAAAAGACATGCAATAAAAAATGAAACATGATCATAAGAGGACATAATCGAAAACATGGAATGCATGACCAAGCTAAACATAGTAAAACTTTAAAGAGACGTCATAAATCATGAACGTGGTCAATCCATATTAAAATCATCATGAAATCTTCATAAAACCTTTAAGACTCACTTGGTTCGTTTTATGGATATTTACTATTAATCAACATAGACCATGTGAGCTATAACATGAAATACAATGTCTTGCTCCCACACCGAAAATAGATGTCCTTACTTGCCAAGGGAAGGATCTTAACTTCTAGCTTAGGTAGATACACTAGCTATGTCACTTAAGACAACCTATGGGGGCACGCATTTAAGGACAAGGATATTGCTACTAGAGACCCAACCTCTACTAACGGGAGAGCCTCCATCTCAATATCCTCTCGGTGCTAAGTAAAATCCCAACAGAATTAGTCATAATCATAAACATAATATCATCCTTGGAAAAACACAATTAATTTACTAATCCAAAATAAAAACATCATAGAATAGCTTCTTAAATCTTAAATCATGCATGAGTGAGAAAATATTTCCCCAAACCATGATCCCTTAATGTGAGGAAGCCTTTCACAATTCATGCATATGTGAGAAAACCCTTTCACAATTAATCGATGCTTATCTTAAAGTAACATAGATCATAAAACAATCCCTTTTCATAAATCATGCATCAGTTCATGAAAACATTATTCATTGATTCACAGTCTTTCTTCAAATTCATGCAAATTAGGGTTCAGAGTCAAATTCATGATCAATGCATGGGTTCATATGGAATTTATTGAAAAGCATGTATTGAGTCTAAACAATTGTAATATGATCAAAATCAAACAATTTAAATCCATACAAATAGAACCCATGAGGAATTGAATGAAAACCTAACCAATTTAGGAAAATTGAGTTGGAGAATTTGAGAAGTCATTGGGACTCAATGGGTGAATGGGTATGATCTTGAAGCCCTCAGCAATTGACGAAGAAAAACAACTTGAATTGAAGAACCCTAGAATCTCTTGTGAGCCTTGGAGAGAATTTGGGAGAGATGAATTTGGTTGGAATTATGGGAATTAGGGGAATTAATTTAGAGTGGGTAGTTTTAGGACTTTGAAAACCTTATATAGGGCTTAGTATTAGGGTCAAAATGCCTTAACTTCAACGAGACCTTTCTACGGTCCGTAGACCCAAATCGTAAAACTCAACTTTTACCTCAAAATTTCACTAAGTCTGGAACCTTTCTACGTGACCTTCCTACGGTCCGTAGAACATTCGATAGACCGTCCTGGTCAATCGTCGAATGAGTTATTGGGACTTGATTTCCTAATTATTTTTTTCACTTCTTACGAGACTGGTCTATATCCGTAGAATTTTTTACGATTTGTAGACTGATCTTGTGGACTTAAATCAGTAGCCATCTTTTGATTTTCTTTTCCCAATTTCGAGGTGTTATAGGCTTCAACTTGGGAGGATAATCAACATTTCATCAAATATTTATGATTTGATGTACTTGAACAAAATGACTATATATTTCTATAACACCACTAAAATACGATAACACTGTATTAACACAAGATCTGGCAAAAAATAAGTGAATAACTACTTTCAATTGAGGCTGAGTATAACACCTAGATCTCAATACCACAAATATATCAATTATGTTAAGCACCTCATCCACACGTAATTTATATTTCTATAATCTTCAAAGAAAGAATGAGATTTCAAAGGAGGTCGATTCGCTTCTTTTGTCCATAACTTGTTGTAACGTATAAAACTGTATTTCTTCTATTTAAATACACTCAAGCACTTTTAATTTTAAAATTTTCTACTACTCGATATTCACTAAGGTTTATTATAATTTTCACCGAGTTCTATAAAAACTCAATTCAGTCTTGATATGCTTCACTATTTTTTTATGCATGACTTGCTATAGTTTTTTTATGTTCGTTGCAAATATTTTGTGAAGCTCATTAGTGGTATACTTTGGTGATACTACAATTGAAAGAAGATAAATAGAAACACACTACATTACATTAGTGATCAATATAACTTTCCTTCCACAGAATAATAATTTTTCTTTTGAGCTCTACAATTTATCTTTAACCCTTTTAATTAAAATTATGATAATAAAACTATTAAGTGCATGCTCAAGAAACTATTTTATATCTATCTTTAAATATAAAATTCATATTCGTCAGCTTAGAATAAATTTATAGGATCAAAATCGTTAAAGTACATTTTTTAAAGAAAATATTTTAAAGCAACCTCAACATAATAGATCTTTTTTATTTTTTCATCCAAACCCCTCAAATTATAGGAAAAAAAACCATACAAGTGGTCTAAGAGCCTGTTTGACATTGTTGTTGGAAGGCCAGAAGTGTTTTTTTTGAGAAAAAAATACTTATTTTGAGAAATTAAGCGTTTAACAAATTCTTAAAACTGCTTTTAAATGAAAGTAGAAGCAGTTTTTCTGTTGTTCGGAAAAAGCTAAAAAATTCTGCTTTTTAAAAAAAACAGAAGCAGAAAGAGAAAATTAATTTTTTTAAGACTAAAATATCCCTTACATATGTACATATTTATCAATATATCCCTTATTAATTAATTAACATATCTCATAAGTTTGGTTGATTTTTATTCAAGAATTCTACTTTTTATTTTTATATAATAAATTTTTTATTTTATTTATGTTTTATATTATTATTTATATATATTATATTGTATATATTACTTTATGTATTATTTTACAGAATCGGAAATAAAAGTAACAACAATATATTTGTAGGATTAAAAAAAGAGAAAAAGTAACAATTAAAGATTTAGACCCTCCCAAAAAAGTAACAAATAACAATATTTTCTTTTCTTAATTTACGTATTATTTTATTTTATTTTGAATTTCTTAAAACTTTAGAGTATTATTACAAAAAGAAAAGATAATAGCTAAGATTGAATCCAAAAAAATAAGGAACAAATAACAAAAAGATACCTCTTTTCAATATTTTTCAATAATATTGATCTATGTACAATATTGATTGAATATGTACATTTTAAATAATTAAATTAAAAATGTAATTAAAATTTTTGTATTAGATGTTTAAAATAGTTTTTTTCTAAAGAATAATTTTTATATTATAAATACATTGATACTTGCCTTTTTTTGTAATTTGACTTTGAAAAGCACTTTCCACGTTAAACCTGAAATGTAAGTTATATGATACATCTGATCAGACAATTTTGGTGGAAACAAATTTTGTGAAATCTAAGGTCACTACTAGAAAGAAATTAATTTTCCAACAACTTGGACCCTGGATTCTGTTATATCCCCAAGTCAGATAACAAATGCTGTCACTAATACTGAATATTCTCATATTACACAAAATTCAGATGGTAGGATTTGCATTCAGTTTGATGATAGAAGTGTCCCATATAATAGACATTCATTTTCTGATAGAAGATTGTTTGCTATTCAACATATATCACAAATTGAACCAGTGTATGGTCCAGCTCGTAATCTTGCTGCTTCTTTGCATACCATACCTTCTACGGTTTCTTGTCCTATTATATCTGCTGATCAAAATAATAAACTTGTTAATAAAATAAAAATTGATCCTCGAACGAATATTGTTCAAGCTAATGATAATTCTTCTGATATTTCTGATAAGGATATTCCTTCTGTATCCGAAATGGATTTTGATCCGAATAAAACTTAATGATGAATGTACACCAAATAGATTTTAGTCCAGGATCACTGGCAAGAAAGTACATTCAGAAAGAATTTTTGAGTAATAAATGGAACCGGTTTAAAACATGGTTTTTTGACACTTATAGTGCTAGTGATTTGAATAATATTTCTCAAGAATTTTATGAAACTTGTGCTCAGATAATCAAATCATGCATTTTGTACCCTGGTTCATAACCACTTATTTACCTTTATACATCAACGTTCTTGAACGATCTTATAAAGATAGAACTGGTAATATTATTAAGACTATCTATCCACCTCAGTCATCCTTTATTTTACCAAATAATACAGGTATCACTTTTACTGCCTTTCAAAAATTTATTGAAGAAAATGTTGCGGCAGTCAGCATCAATGAAATAACTAATTTAATTTCTCAAAATAATTATTTGGGTCTTTATGTTAAAGTTTTGGGAGAACATATTAGTTCTCTTAACAAAAAATTGGATGAATTAACTGCTTTAGTAATCCAAATAAAAAATGATATAAAGACTTCTGATATTGCCTCTACTTCTAAAAGTAAGTCAGAAGTTTAAATTATTTCTACTCATGTGCAAAGGCCTCCTGAGATTCAGGATTTTAAATTTAAATGATTAAATGATTTGGAAGAACTTCTTGATAAAAAATTATCAGGACTAGGTGCAAAGCCTATTGATTTGTCAGAAAATTTTGCGGATGAAATGGAAAATACTTTTCATTTTAAAAATCATGTTTCTTCAGAATTTAATAAATTTCGTGGATATCCTAAAAAGAATAATAATACTAAGTATGTCCATAAACCAAGCATGCATACCTATTATTATCCCAGACCAACTCCTCAAGATGTGTTAATAGAGGAAAGGGACTGGAATCAGACTAATACTTCTTATAGTGAGTCTGAAATTTACGAATAGAATCTTGATGGATTGACTGATAGACAATTAACTATTCTTGTTCACAAAATGCTTATGTATGCAACTATTTGTAAAAGTGTTAAAATTACAGATAGAAATATTTGCAAAATGATTATTGCAGGTTTTACTGGCCAACTCAGAGGTTGGTGGGATAATTATATGAGTATTGAGTAAAAAGCAGCGGTGATAAATGCTATTGCTGATAATGAAGGTGTTGATAACTTAGGCATGACTCTAGTAAAAATTAGAGAAGACGTTTATACTTTTGTTTTGACCATTTTAGAACACTTTAATGGTAGATTTACCAATCAGTATGAGACTGTTCGTACCTTATTAAATGGTCTACGATGTAGAACCTTAGGTGAATTTAGATGGTATAAAGATACTTACATGAGCAGGGTGATGGAATTACCCGAAAATAAGTATGAACATTGGAAAGCTAAGTTTATAGATGGCCTTCCCCTTTTATTCGCCGAAAGAGTTAGAATAGCTCTAAGAAATAATCATGGTGAAATTCCTTATAAGGATTATACCTATGGTAAGTTGATAGGAGTTTGCACTCAAGAAGGATTAAATTTGTGCAATGAATTAAAATTATCTAGACAGCTTAAGATGGATAGGCTTAAAGAAAAATCTCAGC
>JAJONR010003987.1:0-83258 GCA_029582245.1 Solanum etuberosum | reverse complement strand
CCCCCCCCCCCCCCCCCCCCCCCCCCCCCCCCCCCCCCCCCCCCCCCCCCCCCCCCCCCCCCCCCCCCCCCCCCCACTATAATATTCTATGAAATGAAAGAGGATATTATAATTGATGTTAGGAAAATATTTGTTCAAAGACCCCTTTATTACGACCTGAATAATTTATTTAATTTGAAGATTGATATAATACATAATACTGAAAACCTTACAAACCCTAACCAAACTTGCATGATGATCTTCATCATATCATATAATATATATACACAAATTAACTTCTCACAAACCCACACAAATTTAGATTAAATACTACTAATAATACTAGCACACAAATAAAAACATTGGAATTTCAAAATACAAGTTATATGCAAATTAAAGGGGGTGGGTAGCCCGATCGCATAAAGTTTCCTCTTGTCCTAATGCAAGCAGTAGTGGTAACTTCTACATAAACTTGAACCCGTGGCCTATAGGTCATATAGAAATAACTTTATCGTTGCTCCAAGGTTCCTTGCACAGGCGAAATATAAATATTGAAACTATAGAGAAATTGTAGATTTCTCCATTATTCAAACCCTAATTAATTAAACTTCAGCCATGCTTAGAAGTTAATTAGATAGATCATGAAGAAATATCAAGACTTATCTCCAAACAAATAGCCCAATGATGAATCTCCTCCTGGAACTGAGTTCACCTTTGTTGATGGACGACCCTAAATTAAAATTTTAAATTAAATAAACAAAGAAAAAATAATACTAATTAACAACTATATAATATGAATCAATGAAGAACAAAAGAAAAGGTACATGAAGAAATAATTAACCTTGTTGATAAACCAAGAGAAACTAAAATACCAGGGTCGGCTATATAAATTCTTACCGATCATGTCGGTCTAATTAAGCTTTATCTCATATCAATATTATACAAAACAAAGGAACAAACTCTTGATAATAAACAATTAAAAATGAAAATCATTAGAAGCCCTCTCATATATTTTCAAGCTACTAGTAAATAAATCAGAGAACTATAAATGAATAAAAGAGTAGAAAAGGAAGTAAATCAAATTAAATGAACAAAATTATTGATTATTAACCAAGGACAATTAAAAAGGAAAATCATTAGAAGTTCTTGAAAAGAAGGAATTAGACAAAATTTTGCTAATTTCATTTAGATGTGGATTAGCGATGCCTTATAAGAAAATTCAATTAGCTAGGATCTATTTCGCTATAATTATCTAGAAATTACCAACAAATTTCATAGCTGATTCAATGTTTTCTAGTAGAATTCTCTATATTTTCAAGCTACTAGTAAATAGATCTGAGAAGTGAGAACTATGCATGAATGAAAGAAAAAAGGAAAAATAAATCAAATGAACATAAACATACTTTCTTGATAATTAATAATTAAACAAGGGCAATACAAAAATGAAAAATCATGAAAATTCTCCACATATTCAAGCTACTAATCAATAAATTTGATAACTATGAATAAATGAAAGGAAAAGAAAAATCAAATGAACAAACTTTCTTGATAATTTTTTTTTTTTTTTAAAACCAAGGGCAATACAAAAATTACAATCACTAGATCTAAGTTCTCTCTATTTTCAACATAATAAAATGAACATATATACTTTCTTGATAATTAATTAACCAAGGACAATTATATTTAATTATATAAAATAAACATAAAATCATATACTCACAGTAATGAAAATTCCTGAATTTTGGCCTTGAGATCTTTGATAAGTAATTGAAGTAGTATTAGAATTATTTTGTGTATCATCATCAATTCCATAAGGAGGTGCAAGAATAGTTGGAGAAGGTGGAGGTTCATCAATTTTTTGTTGTTTTTTATCATCACCAAATAAATAACCTAATGAACTTTGTCCTCCACCATAGCTAACACCTCTAGATGAATTTGGAGATTTCTCCATTAAAAAACAAATTGTATTGAGAGTGATTAAGGCAAAAAAAAGGATTAATTAACTTGTGTTTAGTAGAAAGAAAGATTTAGCCCTTTTTTCCTTGAAAGATAACTGTGGTTTCCCCTTTTATATTGGTAATTAGTACAAATAATGTAATTAAGTCATTTTCATAAATTAAAAAAAGAAGCAACAATAGTTAAGTGAAATTCTGGTGGCGTTTGGATATGAATTGATTGATATTTGAAATTAAAAGAATAGTATTTGAATTTTAAGTTAAGAAAAGATATTTGAAAGTTAAATGTACATATATTTAGACCTAAAAACACAATTGACGTTTTATGAGTGAAATTTTTAAAAACTTAAAAAATATGTTTTTTAATTTTCAAATTCTGTATTCAAATTTGAATTGAAATAATTGTTTAATTTGATAAATAAACACTTATATTTAAAATAATATCCAAATTTTATTTCAAATTTATGAAATTAATATGGATAAACAACAATTCGTAATGGCAAATTGGCAATGGGGCAATAGAGAGAAGCAAAGTCAAAAGTGTCTTATTTAACCACCAAGAGTGTAGTGGGACTGGGATTGGATGAGCCTGTCTTCATTCTTAACTAAAAGTTTTGAACATAAATTTTATGAATTTATATTTATATATATACTATACTATTTATCAAAATTTTCGTGAAATTTTACACATAATTTTATACTTCATATCGAGAGTGTTGGATTAGATGAACTTGGCAACAACAATACATAATAGACAACTCCATGGACCATAGTATACCATATTATAATTTAGGTTAATCAATTATTTTTGACTTGTAAATCTTTCCGAATATGAGGAGGAAAGTGAGATCGTTGTCCGATCTTTATCGTCGAATCCCCAAATGTGCATCTTCGAGTGTTTCAGCCGATCCCCAATCTCCCAGTATCAATATTTCGGCTGCTCAAGCCGGTACAGGTACAGAAGTGGCTACAACGGAGCAGCTTACTCCTGAGATGGATTTACCGATTGTAAGCGGCCCTGGCCCTATACGAAGGCTTGTTGCCACTTTTCTACGAAGAAAGAAATCCAGCTAAGGCTATTTCCGGGGGAAATGCTTTACTAAAAAGGTAGCCCTTTCCTAGGTAGGCTGAAGATGGCACGTAAACTCAACCCCTCCATAAATATTAGCCAATATTCATACACATAGGATTGACTAACACAAGGCCGAGTCAATAAGATTGGGGACCTAAAGTCAACCTTTAGGAAGAGGACCTAATATTTATTTAGTTTTTTTAAAAAAAAATTGTCACATTTATTTTTAGGGATGCAACAATTTAAATTATTTAGGAGTTCTTGATTATCGAAAACTATGCCACATTTTTCACCAACTTCTTCTAGATTTTCTTCTTGAATATTATTATCATCTAACTCAACTCTATTAGTGACTTGTTCTTTTGAAGAACATCCCCCATATTTTTCGATTCAAAATTTATTACTTATTTGATAAAAATCTATCAAGTGCTCTTTTTGGGGATTTATTTAATTCTTCAATTTTTTTCTTTTTCTCTTTTTTTGTAAGATGAAATCATTTTCTCTAGTTGAAATATTTAAATTGAATAAATTTTAATAATAACTAAAACAAGATTATCAACAATTACAAATTTTCGAGAAAAATTATAAAATAAGGTCAGAATAATAAAACATAGCTCAAGAATATGATAAGTTGATATAAAGATATCGAAATAGTGTTGCGTTGCTTCAACATAATGATTGTGGCACTTCTTGAAATTTTGAAAAAGACACTAAAAAATAAATTTTGTTCTTTTGTAACTTGTAAGCAACAATAACTCTATAAGTTTTGTAGGAGAGAGTTCAATATTAACAATAAAAATAATAAAATAAAGAATAAAAAAGATGAATATATAGTAAATAGTCAAATTATTAAGAAATAAATAAGGAAGTACAATCTCCTTTACCCACATAAGGAAATAATTCCCAAAATTTATTTCATTCCCTTAGGAAAGTGGAAATTAACCACTTTAAATAATTACTTCTTACCCTTTTGTTTTAAAGAAATTTAGAAGTATATATAATTTTATTTTTAAAATATATGTATAAGGCTATAAGTTTTTTTTTTAAAAAAAATGAGGTCCCAAGCGATGATTTTAGTGGCATAGAGGTTAAGACGACCCTAACTAACTAACGCAAAAGCAAATGTGGTGTTGCGATATTAGATACTTTCCTCATGAAATATAAATTTGTACATTTTTGTACATAAAAGGTAGAAAAATGTTAAATCATATTTTTTCACTTTTTTTTTTTTGTCAATGTTACCAATCAATTTTGCTTGACAGATATCCTAGGAGTAGTACACTCTAGGACATAGGTTTAGATTAGACCTATTCAATTTACATACAACATAATAATTTTGTTCTTTCATTGACTATAGACAGGAAAAATATAAAATTATAAAATAAAGATTCTTGAATTAGCTAGGCCAAATGAATCAATGAATAAAATAATGATCATGAACAGAAAACAACAACTTTAATTTATGTAACCTCATAGGGTATGAGAAGAATACATTATTCCTATCTAATAAAGATAAAGATTATTTCTGAGAAATCTTGATTCAGATAAAATATTTCAAAGTAATTTGAAAAATAAAGTATGAAAATGAAAATAGTAAAAATAACAAAATAAAACGCTATGAAAAATAATACACAAAACTAAAACAATAATGAATTAGTACGATAATCAAATCACATATGATACCAACAATTGATGAACAAAAAAATAAGAGAAAAGGGTTAATACTATTAGACTAACATCATTCTATATTGGGAATATGTTAATGTAAAGTGTAAAATATGATTCAACTATATATTGTCAATCAACTTTAATGGGTGATATGAGTTAACACGTCTTAGAGCTTAAAAAGAAGTTCATTAATGGTGTTAAATCAAGATAATTAGATATTTTGTTACTTTGAATAAATAAAAAGGTGAGTAGTTATAGACTTGATTATCAAAAATATCAAATATGGACCCAAAGAGTGAATCATACTAGTTTTGAAAATTAAAATGGGAAAAAAGAAAAGGTAAAACCGAAAGAACTAACTAGTTTTGTTTAGATTAGGTATAAAGATTTCGAATTCGAGCCTTGGAAATAGAAAAATTACTATTAGTGAGTATTCCTGAATAGGATCGAATTCGAATTAATCAAATTTTTGTGTGGATACTGAATATTGAATCTCGAATTTGAGCCTTAGATATAAAAAAATATTATTAGTGAGTGTTCATCCTGAATAGGGTCTTATTAGTACGAATTTGAATTAATCAAATTTTAATACAAATACTGAATATTCGAACACCAAATGAAAAAAAAAACAATTACTTAATAAAAGGGAGAGTTCGGTAGGAAGGGTACTTGTAGGGTACAACTATTATATTGATTTGAGTCATCATCCTCTAGTTTAGCTTGCCCACTGATTTGTGATGTAATATCACTATCAGAAAATCACAATGTCCTATCAAAATTTAGCTTATCGATAAAATATTTTCGAAGAAAGTAACATCGAAAATGTTATTGACGAGTCAAATTCTAATTAATGGATTTCATCAAAAATTGGCGATTTCTTGTTGATATATATTCTAATATATTTTGATTCTAAATTAGTTAAAGTTGATTATATAAGTTTTATGTGTTTATTTCATGTGTACCTAGCAAAAATGATGTGTATTTGACATATTTTAAAAGGAAATAAATAGCGTGTAAAAAATTCCCGCAAAAATAAGGTGCATCAAAAGAATTGTGATACAAGTTTGAGGAGCAAAATATACAAATTACTTGTTCATGGCTTCCATTGTTGACAACTTTAGACTTATATCGACGTCCTTTCAAATATATATTTTTATAAAATTATAATTTCAACTTAGTTAAATAGTGTATTTTTTTGGACAAAGCAACCCATACAATCGACTGTGTATAAATATAGCTTGTCAATCATATTGATTAACACAATATAATCGTCAATAAGACATTTTAAACAAACATTATATTAAGTCATTGATATTATTTAGTTAACTAATTGTCCTTTTATTAATTACATTGGGTAGTAAATTTACGATCACTCAATGAGGAATTAGAATTGCAAATATTTAGTGATCTTCCCAATACAATAAATTTTTTTATTTAATTTATTTAATTAAAGAATAAGCAAATAAAGATTCCAAGAAATATAATGATGTTTAGTTCTATATGGCCCTCGAAAGACATCTTACACTAATTGAGGATGGCATAACCTAAATAATTAGCTGGCTGTATCCCATGGTTTAGACCAAAAAAAATTATCTCATTGATTTGTTAAATATTGTCTAGCATTTGATTTAAGAAGGATTTAAGCAACAAACATAAAATTTGAAGTTTATGAATTTTTATAACAATTTTAAATTAATATGTAATAATAGTTAAATTTACCATCAAACATTCATAAATAAAGTCATACAAAAATTACTGAATTCATGTGAATCCATAGACGATACTCTAAATTCCTCTGATTTAAGGACTTAAGTGTACATATATATACCCTATTTAGGACCATCATTTAAGTTATACCGCATAAAAATTTGTAAGTTTATCCATTTTAAAATAACTTTAAATATATGGTATCCAAAATTACAATGACTAATTGCAATGGATAAATTTGTGAATAGGTACAAGTTCACTATCAGATGGCAGTTGGTTTAGTGACTAATTGTAATGGGGTTATAGACAATTAAACCCCATTTAGGCTTAGTGGGTTCCAATTATTGAGTTTTGTGTTTTATGAGTTGTAATCTACTAATTAAGATGTTAGGTTTCATGTCTTTTTAGGTTTTTATATATAAACTTTCCACTTTAATTATTTTTTCTCGTATTTATCATAATAGAGGTGAATTTAAGATTTTATCATTCAGTTTTTAAGATTTTTAAATTAAATTCATTAAAAAATTTAAATATGATTTCAAATATAAAATTTTATAGATTTTTAATAAAAATAAATCAATAGTTTGCGTTAAAATATAGGGTTTGGATAAATTCAATAGCGAAACAATGGATATGACTATGACTACGGAGCGGCAATGTGATTATATAATTATAATTATTAAAATACAAGTGAAAACACATAAAATTACATGTTTTATCTTTCAAATAGTCTGGTCTGTAATTTTTGTTCTTTAACAGTTGAATTTATACCTAATATAACATAAGTTTTTTAAAAACTAAAATCATACCCATACATAACTTATGATGCAAAAATATAAATCTATATTCTACGAACTTTGGGTTTGGCTACACGCGTTTTTTCCCCTAAAAATTAAAGACCGACACAAAATAGAGACAAAAGCGCAAATAACCCTTGAAAACACTAGTATAATGGTCCGGGTAAAGAAACGGACTAGCCCAACAATCTTCAAATGGGCTCTATTTGCAAATGTCAGTAACAATAAAGGCCCAAATAATCCTTCTTACATGGAGGCCCATATAAAGACCCAGCCCGTACCAAAAAACCCACTAGGCCCACTTGAACTTTCAAGAACATTCTCCAGCTCCTTTTTTGTTCCGACCACCTTGGAACTGCTGACAATTTCTAAGACCAAAAAAAAAAATCAGTTCTTTTTAGAATTTTTTAAAAAGATTTTGTGGTATGTGTCTTCAATTTCATCAATCTTTTTAATCATGGGTTTTCTTAGTTTGTTCCTTAATTCAACATTTTGTGTTTATTTTCATAAATTTCTTCCATGTTTTGCAGGACTTTGGTGAAATGATTCGAACTAAAACTTTAGTTCCTGGGATAAGCAAATTCAAAAACATATTTCCATCTGGAAGTAGAATTGGTAATTTCAAAACTTCTTTTATGTTTTTTTTTTTGAATAACCTTGGTTTGTGAGCCAGTTTTCGCGCAACTCGACTAATTATGCATATTGTTTAATCTCAAAGGTTGGTAATAAGATAAAAATGTATGCTTTGGAACTACATAACAAATGATTTCTTCATTTTTTGTGTGTAGATGTTTGACTGTATATAAATCTGTTTAGTGTTGAGTTGACTTGATGTATCATAATGATGTTAGTGGAGAAAATTTTAGTTTGTCAGAAAAAATGAAACAAAAAAGTTCAACATGTGAACATTGAAATGAATTTGAATTCTTGGAAGTTTTATTGATGTTGTGTAAAATAACATTATTAATGGAATAGTATAGGAGATTATTTCGTTTTGAAACAGCAAGAGTGTCATATAAATTTGTATGGAGATAGAATTGTTATTACAAATGTACAAGAGGATTGTAGTTGATGAAAAAGTTATTTGATTATGAATAGTTAGAATAATGGCAAACTTTGATACAGTTGGAACAATGACTACTAAGAAGCAAGCAAATGATGATGCTGGCGAAGCTCAAATGAAGGCGGAGAACATTGAACCCCTCGTTGCTTTTAGCAGGCCGCCTCCGTTCCCTCCTTTCCTTGGACCTCTAGTTGCTCTTTCATTGCTTGAATCATGGTCAACACGAGATAGCAACGATGATTGATAGCTGATATGGTTAATGGCTTATGCCTTCTGCCAATAGAAGTAAGAAAAGTTTTAAGGTTTTACTGTGCTTGTAATGAATGTGAAGTCTTGTCTTGTCTTCTACCGTTTATATGTATGTAGAAAAAGTGAAGTCTTGAATGTTGTCCGATGTCATGAGTGTCAAACTGTGTACATGTTCTACTCTTGGAATTTCTTTATAATGAACATGATTATTGTGTAGACAAGTGTAAGAAAGGCAACTATGATACTCCATAACTTGCGGTAGCAGGCAAGAATTGGAAGTATGCTCGGCTGGAGAGATATATTGTAGATACTTGGTAACAGAAGGTGACTCATCAGAAACAACCCTGCATATGAATTTGTTTTTACCATGTTGAGATTATTTCCGTTCTCTTGTTTGATGAAAATATAAAGAACATAAAGAAATCAACATACATTCAGCAGCCTCAGGGAAAGCATCACATACTGAAATGACCTTCTGGAACACTTCCTGCATTTTTCAAGACAAGAACACCGCGTGCATCAATTGAATAGAAACTGAACAAGAATCAAGAATTGCAGTTGTTGACTTGCCAATATCAGGAAAAAACAATGAACGTCTTGGTACTGATATTCGTACCAAAGCGAAGCTTCCTGGTTTGATTGGCGATTCAAGGATTACTTGAGCTTTCCTGCATGAATTTCCATTTCCAGGGAATTTAATGCTAGTGATAACAGAGTAATAGGGTTAAAGCTAACATGGCTTTAGAAAACTTTGAAGTTTACTTTATGACTAGTTCTTGATCTCCGTCTCTTGATAACTCGTAGCAGCTGCAGCCTCTAGTGAAAGGAACCTGTTTCTTGTTCCACTCTGCATTAACCAAAATATACTTTTGTCATGTTCCAATATTTACATTTTCATCAGATGTAAGAAACAATTTATTCGTCGTTACCTAAATGCCAGTTAACCACAGTTTTGAGATCAACTCCCTCATAAATGTTCTCAATGTAGAACTTTGTGTTCTTCCCCATGCATGTGGTTAGTTGCCCCAGAAATTTCAAAGCCTCCTGCATCAATTTACAAATCGGGGATATAACCACTAGAGTATATTAAAGAATCCTCAGTGTTAGACAATCCTTAAGTACTTAGTGTAGACATATTATGGATCGAAACAGAGTATTTATGAATATACAGTTGACTGCAACTAGCTTGGGATTGAGTTCAGAAAGTTGGACAAAAGAAAAGTACAATTCATATCTCTGTGAGAAAAAGAGAGGTAACCTTTCGACCTCTGAATGGTTTAGGAAAGGAGAAATCATCAAAGAAACAATTTTTATCTATGAGCAGTGCTAGTTGGTTCATGTCTTTGTTGTTGATGCTAGAGTAGAACTTCTTGATTGTGTCGGATGGAGAAAATGTACTCATACTCGTGCCATTCTCAGGATTTAACATCGAAAGTGTGACCGAACAGTTATATTTGCTCTTGATGCCCCGTATTTTAAGTCTTCGTTGTGATACTTTCGTAACTGATTCATGGTTAGCTTTCAATGGAGGGACGCTAAGGGTATGCATAAACTCTGGTTTAGACCATATACTATGCTGGAGAAGTTGGCCTGAAAATGCCATTTTAGTGTATATAGCAGCACTATAGAAACTATGTGTTATCTATTTATGGACCCATGATAGGAAAAGGCATAAAAACTTTGGTTGTAAGCTTTGGCATTGAGAAAAGGACCTATTCTTTTCCTAAAATTGTTGCTTTAATGTCTCTGCCTTGCTCTGTACTTAAGGTACCAACTTAGTATAGAGCCAAATTTAGTCATCTTCAGATGACATGAGATTCTCTACTTTCTTGGTTTTCAACTTGAGATTCTCTACTTTCTTGGTTTTCATTTTCTGATTATTTTTCTTATCCTATTCTTTCATTCTTTTTTGGTTGGGTGGGGGTGGGTGTGGGGCTTTAGCATTCTTGCCGTTTAGCAATTCCATTTAAAGTGTTTTTTGTATTTCATGTTTTTTGTCAAAGTTTAGATGAGAAAGTAACAAAAAAAATTGAATGCATGGGTGGGGCTTCGTGGTCAATGAAGTCGGGGGGAACCACGAGGTCTCAGGTTCAAATTCCAGTGGAGACAGAAAAGGCATTAGGCGATTTTTTTCCATATGTCCAATCCTTTATGGGAAGTGTTACCCAATGCCTATGCTGTTGCTCGGTCGTAGGTACTGGTGGAATTAGTCGAGGTGTGTGCAAGCGGCTCAAACATTAATTAAACTGATGTTGGGAGAGTATGGGTTATGCTCCTCTAGTGGAATTAGAAAAGGTTGTAGACACTCATGCTAATACTGATATTTATAATAAAAGTGGAAATATGATCGCACTAGATTGATAAAGACCTTGCTTTCTAGGTGCTCTGGACACTAAAAAATTGTCATTACATGGGGGAGGAAACGATGTCTAGATACAAGAAATCAACGAAAGTGACACTACAAAACTCTCCAAGAACCCTGAGGTTACTCGACTCTGACTTATCAATCTCTTGCAAGATGGGGAGGGATTAGGGAAAAATGTCTAAATACAAGAGATTAGCGAAACTGACACTAACTGATCAATCTCCCATCATTGTTATCTCGTGCATAAAGGATTTTTCATGCTTTCCATCCATCAACATATTTTTTAGATGATAACCACTCTTAGCTCCTCAAGCCTAGGATTTGGGGAGGAGTTTGAACGTCGAGTGGTGGCCATGTTAATCATGGCCGCCAACGACTGCTACGCTGTGGCAGCTATCCTTGTCATAACTTTCCCTCTCTTAGCAAGTGGTCTATGCCCTTTAATCTTCTTGTCAAGTAACATAGGAGTGGCTGCTGCATCATTTATTCTAGGGCCATCTTGCTGGAAGCTTCGTTTAACAACTAAACAAGATGATTATTAGTGTTTTGACAATGCAATTGCATGAATTGTGACTATTTATATCAACCACTAACATTGCTTGCTCACTCAAGAAACAATGCCCCTTTCGTTGTAGCTACGACAGCTTTTGATGACAAAAGGACAAGTTATTTGCAACCTCTTGTAGTAGGTTCATCACTAGGTAAGTCAGTGGGGAGGGTATGACAGCTAATTTTTTCTTGACCAGAAATTTTCCCTATATTCATTTTTATTTTTATTTTCAAATCATTAGTTGACTATGAAGTTAAATAAATCCATGCAATTCATTTGTCAACCAATGACCAATTAGTTGAACATACAAAATTTGGCAACTAATCATTTACAATATGTGCTTGTTTGGCTTTATGTGTTTTCTTTTTCTACGATCCACGTAGGCATGATGATTCTATCCTATAAAGAAAACAATGCAGAAGTTTTAATTATACTCTCTGTCTGGTTTTCCATTAAACTTTTTCCAAGTTGCCTTTCCTGAGAAAGAACTGCCACTTGGATTCATTTTAAGTCTTGAATTCTTCTATATGGTTTGAATATTTTATTTTTAATGATTGTTAATGTACTGTAATCCTCCTATTCATGCTTATTTGGACAGGTCACGTTCTCCAAAGCTCAGATAGACGGGTGTGAGAACAATTTTTTTTTTAACTTGTAGGTTTGGACATGTCATGCATCGATCTATAGATGCACCTGTTCATAGGTTTGGTACTGAGAATCACTAATAAAGAGATCACAACCATAAAAGATAAGTCTTTCCATAAAGAATTGCTTACCACTTGAATTTTTAGATCGAAATTCAACACAGCTTATTCAACAGTCAACAATAGAGATATCGGTAGTGGTTCCAATTTTTCTCGAACCCAACACTCAATCATACAGTTGTTTTCGAGCAGATTTCAACAGATATGCCCAAGTGTTACTATTTATAGTAGCACTAGTCTTATTACATATACAGTCGTTTTCGACTTGATTTCAACAGATATGACCAAGTGTTACTATTTATAGTAGCACTGGTCTTATTACATATACAGTCGTTTTCAAGCAGATTTCAACAGATATCCCCAAGTGTTACTATTTTTAGTTGTACTAGTCTTATTACATATATGGACAAACAGGCCTTGAGACTTAATTACAAAGCTAGTCATTCTTTGGAGTTTGATCCTGATCTTTTGAATCACTCCAAGGACTTAAGGTTGACATGTAATTGAGCCATGATGTGTAGCGGGAATAGGAAGTTATCAGTTGAGGACTCATCTGGAACAACCCTGCATAGGAAATTTTTTGCCCTGTTGAGAATAATTTTGTTCTCTTGTTGGTGAAAATATAAAGAACATAAAGAAATCAACATACATTCAGCAGACTGAGGGAAAGCATCACATACTAAAATGACCTTCTGGAACGCTTCCTGCATTTTGTGAAGATAGGAACACAATGTGCATTAATGAAATAGAAACTAAACAAGAATCAAGAATTGCAGTTTCAAGTTGCCACTATCGGGAAAAAAGAGTGAACATCATGTTGGTGAATTAGCTTGTCTAGTTATGTGCTTTTCTGAGATAGAAGTTTGGTGGTATTCATACTAGATAACATATTGTTGATAAATCAGCTTGTCTAGTTTGCGCTTTTCTGAAATAGAAGATTGATGGTATTCATACCAAAGCTATGCTTCCTGGTTTGATTGATGATTCAACAATTACTTGAGCTTTCCTGCATACATATCCATTTCCAGAGCACTTAATGTTTGTGCTGACAAAGTAATAGGCTTAAAGGCAACATACAAGGCTTAGAAAACCTTGAATTTACCTTATGACTAGTTCTTCTCCGTCTCTTGATAACTCATAGCAACTGCAGCCTCTAGTGTAAGGAACCTGTTTCTTGTTCCACTCTACATGAAAATATAATTTTGTCATGTTCCAATATTTACATCTTCATGGTAAGAAATAAGTTACTCGTCGTTACCTAAATGCCAGTTTACCACAGTTGTGAGATCAACTCCCTCATAAATGTGTTCAATGCAGTACTCTGTGTTCTTCCCCATGCTTGTGGCTAGTTGCTCCAGAAATTTCAGGGCCTCCTGCATCAATTTACAAATCGAAGATATAAACACTAGAGTATATTAGAGAATCCTTAGTGTAAGACAATCCTTAAGTTGATCTCAACAAGCTTGGGATTGAGGCGTAGTAGTTGTTATTGAGCTCAAAAAGTTGTACAAAAGAAAAGTACAATTCATGTTTCCGAGAGAAAAAGAGAGGTAACCTCTCTCCCTTGGAATGGTTGACTGTAGGAGAAATCATCATAGAAACAATTTTCAGCTAGGAGCAGTGCTAGTTGGTTCATGTCCTTGTTGTTAATACTTGAGTAGAACTTCTTGATTGTGTCGGATGGAGAAACTGCACTCATACTCGTGCCATTCTCAGGATTTAACATCGAAAATGTAACCAAACTGTTGGATTTGTTCTTGATGCCTCGTATTTTAAGTTTTCGTTGTGATAGCTTCTTAACTGGTTCATGGTTAGCTTTCAATAATGGAGGGACACTCAAGGTACGCGTAAACTCCGAGTTGGACCATACATTATGCTGGAGAAATTGGCTTGATAATGCCATTTTAGTTGATAATAGCAACACTATTGAAACTATACATTATCTATTTATGGACCTATGATTGAAAAAAAGCATAAAAACTTTGGTTTAATGCCTTGACATCAAGGAAAGGACCTGTTCCTTGCCTATTTTTTTTTTGCTTTGATGTCTCTGCCTTGCTCTGTACTTAAGGTATCCACTTGGTATAAAGCCAAATTTAGCAAATCTTCAAGATGGTTTTGTGACAATGTGTAACATGAGATTTTCTACTTTCTTGTTTTTGTTTTTGTTTTTTGGACACTGGAAATTTGTTACAAGACATGGAACAAAAGATGTCTAAATACAATAAACCAACGAAAACGACACTATACAAAACTCTCTATAAATCTTTGAGGTCACTCGACTCAGACTGGTCAATCTCCTGTCATTGTTATCTCGTACATGAAGAATTGTTCCCATGCTTCCCATGCATCAACGTATTTCTTAGGATTTTGGGGTGGAATTTGAACGTCGAGTGGCAGCCATGGTGGTGATCATGGCTGCCAACGACTGCAACGCGATGGCAACTATCCTTGTCTTAACTTGCCCTCTCTTAGGAAGTGGTCTATGCTCTTTTATCTTCTTGTCAAATAACATATGCTTCATCTTGCTTAAACCTTTGTTTAACGATAAAACAAGGTGATTTTTGTGTTTTGACAATTCAATTGCATGAATTATGACTATATATAAAGCATAATGTTTGCTTGTTCATTCAAGAAACACAGCCCCTTTCTTTGTAGCTACGATATTAAGGTTGTTTTGATGACAAAAGGACAAGTTATTAGTAACCTCTTGTAGTAGGTTCATCACTAGGTAAGACGGTAGGGAGGCAATGACAGCTAATTTTTCTTGACCAAAAATTATTCCCTATGTGGATTTTAGTGTTTATTTTCAAATCATTAGTTGATTAAATATGCAACAACGACAACATATTCCGTATGTGTAATTTCATAAGTAGGGTCTGGGAGGTGGAGCGGTTGTTTCAGATGGATTCTCGGTTTAAGTAAAGCATTTCAAAGCATGTATAATAAAGGTATCATAATGAAGACGATCCATAGCAACAATAAATAATACAATAATTGAAGTAAAGGAAAGAAATCGAAGGATTAGTTGACTGTGTATGAAGTTAAATAAATCCGTGCAATTCACATTTGTCAACCAATTAGTTAATTAAGTATACAAAATATTGCAACTAATCATTTATTAAACACACAATTAGAGTAGATTGTTAGCTAATAGAGGTCAAGATTAGGATTGATACATCATGGCTTGCTTGTTAGGTTTTATGTGTTTTCTTTTTCTACAACCCACATAGGCATGAATGATTCTATCATTTAGCGGTAATTGAATTAATGTGACTTTTAACGATTTTTATATAAAGTATTGATTATAAATATTCATATTTATTATTATCGCTAAATAATTACCGTAAAATCATAATTCAAATATTTATGTACCTTAGCAAGAAGCAGTTAAAATTAGTGAGAAACTGTAAAACATGAGGCTGGTTTCTGGCTTTAGCCTTCAATGGTTGGTAAGTTAAAGTGGATAAGGATATATACTTCAAACACAATCAATAATAAAGAGATTCACAACCATAAAATATGTTTTTTTTTTAATTTATAAAGAATTGCTTACCACATGTTACTGTATTTTGGGAATGAAAATTGAATTATTGGTGAAGTGCATTGGGAGACTAGTGTTTCCATTATTTTAATGTAAAGAATTACTACCACTTGTTATCTCATTTGGTTGAAAACTGGATAAATGTCTAGTAAATATAACTATATTTCTTATGCCGTTCTTTGATCAGTGATTCATTGACCACTATATCGATGATTAATCTACTCGAAAGAATGGACACGTAGTGATTGAGACACTCACACTATCAAGAATTATTGATGCATGCAACGAGTAATTTTGCCACCTTAGAATAATATTGTTGTTGAGGTTCATTCGAGTTTTCATTCAAAGTTCATAACACTTTTCTTAAAAAGTTTTTTTTTTAAAAAAATATTCTATAATAAGTTTCCATTGGCATAGGAAACTGTTTTTCTTTTTCTTTTTATGTGAATGAATATTTTTCCATTTTTTGTTGGTAATAGGCGATAACCTTATTGACCATGTGCACAGCAGCATAAAGTTATTACTATGCTGTTTTAATTTCAATTCACAGACTATACTATTTTTTCCGTACGTCTCATTTTAGCTATCGTTTTAACTCTTTTCACACTCATTAAAAAAAATAAAAAAATATAAAGTATAGTTTATTAACTTACACATGTTTTTTCTGAAACAACAGTTAACTAACTAAAGCGAAAGTTGAAATAGGACGGAGGATCTATTAAGAATTGTTTTTATATTTTATATACATTGAATAAGCTAGCTGTCAAATTAAACTCATATTATGAAAATAAAAACCAGCAAAATCTTACCGATAGATTTGTATTGAAATTTGTCTGCCGCATACTTTATGTTAAAAACGTAGCAAAATGAAAACAAGACAACTCATAATGTATACTATAAACAGCTTCGTATACACGAGTTTATTCTTAGTCAGACAGGCTTATACCATTATACGATATTAAAGTGGAGTAAGCTATTACGTCAAAATGAATGAATAAATAAATAATTTGACGATTTCTAGATGCCACCAGTTGGGGAGAAAAGAATCTTGTTTAGCTAAGACAATCCTGCTGGCATGCTACCCAACTCCCCTACCCTATAGTCCACGAATTCAAGATTTTAAATTTATGAATTATGAGTTTTTCAATTTGCTTACGGGATTTATTCAACGTTTGATAAATTATTATACATATTAAAGTGAACTCAGTATTTTCAACACAAAATATAGATGAAGCTATTAAAATTTCAAACTAATATCGATTTACATATGTAGAACCCAGAATTTTTAAAGTACTCCCTCCATTTTCTTTTAGTTGTTATGTTGCGCTTTTCGAGGGGACTAATTTTCAAAGCTAAATTAGATTACATTAATTCGATATTTTAAAATAATTTTTTTTAGAAAAGTTATACAAAAAAGTACTATAAATTGCAACATTTTTCATATCAATAATTCAATATGATGAAAAAATACATCGTAAAAGTTAGTCAAAATTCATATCGTTTGACTCTCGAAACATATAACATGACAACTAAAAAGGGATGGATGGAGTATAATATATTAGATGTCAAGAAATTTAAATTCTGAATCCGTCTCCGTTCCAAAACCATTTGACAAAAAAACCTCTCCCAGACAAAACTTCCTCTTTCCTAACTATTTGACAATAAACCTTTCCCAAACAACACTCTCTCTATGTACACTTCTATATAAAGAAACCAACTCACTCAATCAACACCAAGACCAAAACCAAAACCAAATTTATTTGACAATTTTGTCCTTATTGAGAACTTTCATAAAACAATTTCAGAATTACACTCACTACTAAATCAATTGAACATTCAAATCATGAATCACAAAATTGCTAGAGTTTCTACAACAGCAATTGAAGGTTTTAGGGGAACAAAGCCTTTGCCAAGAAGGGGTCAGATAAAATTAAGAATTGCAGCAAATGCTTTCCATTCCATCATTTCAGTGTTGTCAAAAGCTTCTTCACATCATCATTCTACACTACAAGAAAGTCGAGATACGACAAGAAAGTAGAGATACAACGACATTTATTTAGTGACATTTGATTGAAGTGATAGAAATCTTGAAAATGCCTGATAATGGTATTTGTTTAATTTCGTAGTTTTTTTCTTTTCTGTGCCCTGTAATTCATCAGAGAAATGAAATTACTATGTTAGTTGAATCTGAAGTGTTGGAGCAGCAACTTGACAAGTGATTCTGAATCACCGAGCGTTGTGGTAGGATGGATATAATCACTTCAGTATAACTAGAGGTCTCAAATTTGAGTTTTGTGTACCAAAAAAAATATTCTAACTAAAGATTCATTAGGTTAAGTTGCCTCTCTTTTTTTCCCTACTACTACAAAATAAGCATTGACTGCCTCAGCAATAACCATCTTTAGACACGAGCACTTTGGATAGCAAAAAATAGCTAAAAAATGGAGAAAATTGCAGAAAAATGAAGATAGAAACTTGATCATTCCAAATTTTCTTTGGATTTGAACTGCAAGAAAGTCTTACATCTGAAAGAATTTAACAGTTTTTCTTGCAACTTTTTTTATGACCGACAAAAGGTAAAATTTCTAATACTTTCTCAGCAATGCTAACTGTTATCAGAGTCAATGGCTCAACTAAAAGAACTTGAAATCATCAGAACTGACATCTTGAGAGCTCTCAGGGGAGTTGGAAAAAAGTTGAGCATATCGACTGCATCCACGCGACTATAGCAGCAGGACAGAACATATAATGTACTTATGTTGGTATTCATGCAGGTACATATGACTCGAGCATCAGTTGAGCTGGGGAAGGTGATTTGATCTCAACGATCAAATATGTGAACTTCCACTGCTTATCCACCTTGTCTTGAAACATCTCTGCATAAACCTTGCCAGCTCCATGTGGTCCGCGAATATAAAAATTGACCTACATTCAGTTTTTAATTATATATGAGTGGGAACCTAAATATATTGGAGAAGAGGGTATCAAAAGATAGGGATCACAAGAAAAAATAGTCACCTCAACATGCTCAACTCCATCTTCATCAGTCCATATCCTATTAGGGATGCGTTGGCGCGCAGCACGATTTCTACTTTCTGATCCATAGCCTGTTACAGGGGATCCAATTCTTGCCTTAACCTGGAGTAAAGTATTGCAAACACATGCAACTGATCAGTTCAAGATACATAAGAAATTAGGATCTTTAAGTGCAAACTCACAGTATTCAGTCTACAACTCAATCTCAAAATTATATGCAGTAAATTCACGGTAAGAACAATAGGGGCAACAAACATACTTGACCATCATTTTGAACCCTCTCAAGACCTTTGTTGAAAATTTTGTACCTACAACACAAAATTACTTTAAACTGGATGAAAACAAGAACTCAAGTTCTCTGTCAAACTATGTAGAACATAAATGCAACCCTTACTCTTTTGGCTGAAAAATGAGCTCCTTAAAAACTCCATATGCTGCAGCACCAGCAACTGCAAGTCCAGCAAGAATGATAAGACTATAGGAAGCTCCCTCAGTAAACGTCACAGGCTTCTCTGGGATATTGTAGGTAGGAGCATCAAAAGGATCCTCAACAGTAGAAACATCTTTTCGGGCCTGTACAAGTAGGACAAGAAACAAACACATTAGTTGTCATTGATTTGAGAAATGCATTCATTGTTACATCGGGAGCTATACATTTTGGTGCGAGAAGGGTAATCTCCAAGTTTTACACAATTCTGTGATAATTTTCCTCTATAATATAACAAAACAGTGCAACTGCATACGATAGAGATATGAGGTTCAGTATCGAGCTTCTTCTCCTCTAGAACTACTCTACTGGAATCATGTTTCGGAAAAACATTACGATGTTGTATTGGATACCACATCAATACATTAAGGGGTTATTTGGTTGGTAAAACAAGTTAGACCATGAGTGTAATACGCGGATTAAATAATGATGGGATTATTTAGAGGATATACTATTAATGGTAGATGGTTGACTCATTGGACTTAAAACAGGGCATGAGTATAATATAAAACATGAGTTTAGTTTTACTTGAGATAAATTCGGAAAATATTAATTTCCAACTTTAACCTTGTCTTTTTTGTATAGGACTTTCAGAGAAGAGCTTTGGAGAAGGGCATCTTTGTCATTTTGGTGTTTTATTCTGAGATTGTTAATCCCAGATTCAAAAGCTTAACTAAATGCGGGATAAAATGATCGTGTATTTTATCCCGAGATTGTTATCCCCTATCTCACATCCTTTTGGTCTACAAACAAATTATACCTAGATTATAATGCGAGGATTGCAAACAAATTATACCTAGATTATAATGCGAGGATTATAATCTGGGAACTAAATAATGAAGGGACTATTTAGTAGATATACTTTTATTGGTAGATGTTTAGTTCATTGGACAAAAATGGGATATACATAGTACAATATTAAACATGTGTTTGGTTTAAACTAGATAATTTGGACAAACTTTCATTTCCAACTTTAACCTTGGCTTACTTAAAAATCTCTGGAAGAAAAGCTTTGGGTAAGGGCAAATGTGTCATTTTGTAGTTCAACCCCGGGATTATCCCACATGGAGTATGGTATAAAATTAATATAACAATTGTTGTATAAACAATCCCGGAATTACTAATCCCATAATTGAAAATGCTACCTAATGTAGAATCTTTAAATACTTTAACCCCCTGATAAACATTACACGTATTCATATTTCACATTCTGTCACACATAAAACAATGTATAAATTCCCACATAACTTAACGCAGGTTTCATTTAACACAACCAACCAAACGCTGCGCAAAATTATACATGCATTATTTTCATATACGACCAACCAAATGATGCATAAGTTATGCAGAAAATATTTTTTAATCTCTTTAAATCAAACATAGGATAAATTTTATGTTGAGATTATTTCTCTAATCCATCCAACCAAACAGTCGCGGGATCAGCTCTAAAAAGAGAGAAAATCTGATGAGGTGATCCTAGGATACCAACATTAAATAGGTTTCAGACAGGAAATTGTATTCAATAGGGCATAAATCTTAGACAATAAGAAATAGAAAAGACCAACAAGCCATGCTGTGGAAAAAACTTAGTTTTGACAGCAACAAAATCAATGATTTGTCAGTGTTACTTTCTGCAAACATCATTTAGTTTAGAGATCATGAAGGACAAATGACCTAATAGCAACTTAACAGACTTGGCACTGAACCTAACAGAGAATAGCAGTTGCATTACAAAGCTTTGTTATGTATCATCATATAGTTCATTAGCTCTAGTAACACTATGTGATCCAAAACTCAGGAGGTGTCTGTTCAAGAAGGTTCTTCTCCTTTCCTTTGTGCACGCTAAAAACTTCACTCCTTTCCCTTTAACTTCACTTATTTGGAAAGTTGTATTTCCCTAGAAAGTACACCTTTTACATGGTCTTTGACTCTTCGGTATATAAAAATTTAAAACCATAATAGGAATGACTTGTTGCAGGTACACACACCAACAAGCTCCAGGTCCTAATGCTTGACGTGGGTTTGGAGCATCTGGTGGAACTCATAAGCATCTCCTACTGCAATTTGCATAAACTGTGGAGAAGACCAGAATTTAGGAGGAAAGCTATTGTAACTTTCTCCTCATTAAATGAGCATCACACGAGTTTTTTTTTAAGTTTTGGGGGAAATTATAGTGACTCTTTCTCATTGAATGAGCTGCTAGCACTAGGTACAAGATAAGGGAAGGTAAACTGGTACAACATGCAGCTCCTTTGAGACTAAATAGTGCTTATGGTAAAGAAATATAACAACATTTCAGGACCAATATACATCAGTTGACTTGGTCTGGAGGGAAACATTCTTTCTTGCTCTTTTGTGCACCGACAGTAACAGTTTTTAGGGAGTGTAGAACTGGGAAACCTGAAACAAAGTGATTGCAGCAGAACAGTATATCCTCTTGTTAGTCCATTTTTGCCTTTTAAAGACATGCTATCTTAGATAGCATTGATTTGTGGAATGGGAATGAGTTTGAGTTCACCAGTAACTTATAAACATTTCACTGAGGGTAGGCTTCTTCAATTCATATGTCAATCTACTTAACTAAATTAATAATTGTTTCACAAGTTGGAATTGACAAGCTTAAAATAGTAAAATACCTTGATATTGGAATCACATGTTTCTTAAGTTGAGATTCATTTAATGACAAATATTGCTATTGGAAGGTAAAACAAAATGCTACTAACTCAAGATTGCCTTTCTATAAGTAATTTGGACCTAAATTTTAGTCATTCAAATACCTATTGTATTATTAACATAGTGGCGATACTAAATACATGATTTGCTGGGGAATTAGTTAAGTGTGGTCCTTGGAACTTTTTACTCTTGTTTGCCCTTCAACTAAGTTCTCCTTTCACAATCTAAAAGAAAAAGGAAAGACATATATGCATGATTTAGAGACAGAGATAACCTCTGATTGCTTTTGCCTCGATCCAGAAGCCTTTGATGCAAATGATCTAGCAAAGCAAGATGATTGAGGATTTACGCCAGCGGTATTGACAAGCTGAAACGGTGATCTGAAGGTCATTAAGCATTGTGTGCTCCTTCTATTTCTGTATAGAACAGGAATTCCTGCAAGATCTACGTCTGAGTACTTTTCTTAACATAGAATACGTTCCTACAGAAATATTAAAATTGATATCACATGGACACAGGAATAAAATGGTGAGACACAAAATCTTACAATTAGAAGCAACTGCATGAATGCACATGTAGTTTTCTAAAGATCTCAACAGGAAATGATCCCGCTGAAAGCATAAAGACATAATTTAAAGTATTGATCCTTTCTGACATGAGTGCCACAATTGTCAGGCACAGCCATGATAATATAACAGAAGTCTCAACATGAAATTAACATCTGTACGCTTAAGTATTGACCATTTCTCGCAAGAACCCGACAACTGCAAGACATAGCCATGTAACATTATGACCCATGCAACATAGATGCAGAACATTCAATTAAACCTTTGTCCTTTTACTCCCCACATAAGTAGATAGCAAGTCCACAACATGTAAAATCAAGCAAGGCACCTCCTTTTTCTCAAGGAAAACAAAAACTGTTCTCTATAGCTACATTTTTGAAATCGTCATCTTAAAGTTCTCAAGAAATGAAAAAACATATATTTTCTGAGTACTGCAAAATTTGCTCGAAGGATCCTTCTGAATGGACACACGTGAAGAACTAAAACCACTGAATGGATGAATGTTAAACCAGACTCAAGATCCACTTTATTAAGAGTAATGAACTAATCCTAAATAAATATTCTTTGCAGATCCAACACTTGCAGAAATCCAAATTGTTCTTTTACAGTTTGCAATTCTTCAATCATGAATGTAGCATCTACTAACCAGCAGGTTCATCGATAACCTGCAAAACATCAGAATTTTGGGGGGCAAAAGTTATCAATAGGCAGCCAACAAACTTTAGGATCATCAAAGTAGCAAGATATTTCAACTCACCTTCGCAGCAGGATAAGAAGCATATACTGATCTCCTTGCACAACCTGATTTTACCAGTTCCTGCAAGTACATCATAATCAGAGAAAGAACAGAAGAAGAACCAAACATAGGATATGAGGATAGGCACACATCACGTGTTCAAGATCTGCTAAAAAGCCTAGTATTTAAGGGGGAGAAGGGGAGGGCCCCATACTCCCCCCAAGTTCCAGATCTGTGTGCCAATGGAGTTTGGGCAGCTAACCCATAGGGAACTTCTCGGTTATTAAAAAAATAGAGACTAAAATTGGTATGTTACTAAAATTGGTATGTCTATGAATTTTCTTGCTGAATTATTGAAATACTCAAACTTTGATGCTTGATCTAAAGTTCCAACTTAGACATAATTTGAAGAGCTGTACGTCAATAGTCACACATAACTCAACCACTTACCTCAGCAGTCATAAGTTTAGGTTGATACAACAGCTAAATGTAAGAAAAATGTGCTTACAAATATCTACATTCATTACGCGAGTCAAACTGAAACTATGGAGCAGTAGCTTTCACTACCTTCTAGTACTCACTACTCATCAATAAAATTTCTACCTTTCTCATCAAAAAAGAAAAAAAGAAACTATGGTGCAGTAGCAGATAAGCTTATTGGATCACTTTTGCATACACTGCAGCTTATCTTCTACAACTACTAAGCTTACCTCCACCAGTCTAACATAAAGGTGCTACATCACCACTAAGGGATCATTGGTGCGATGTATTAGAGAATCTTCCAACATTTCTAATACACCCTATCCAATACTACTCTTATACACTCTACCAAACAGCCCCTACGCATATGAGAAAAAGTCACCAGCTTCTTTTTTTTTTTGATAAATCATTCTCGTCACTATAAATGCAACAGTTGAGACAAAGTAACCCTTAACATTTGATCAAAATCATCAAACACAACATAGAGAAAGTTCAAAATGCAACATCTAACAAGTACTAAACTGTATTCAAAGCCCCAATAATTCATACATATCCATTCCAGAAGCAACAAGAACATGAAAAATCAATCACAACAATGTGAATTTTTTAACAGAACTTCACATACCCTTTTAGCAGAAACATTGAAAACAGCACTTTCAGCAGCCATTGACGAGAAACGACCGATACCCACATCAGATAAGCTTCTTGAAGGCACATATTCCAAGACAGAATCCAACTTGTTGCATGATTTTGCAGCATTTGACAACAACCACCTCGTCTTCAATGAAAACCCGGTTCTCCTAACATGCTGCATCTTGGATAGTGAGGTTTAAATGGACTTGTAGAACAAGATTAGGGCACTAAATGGACATAGAAGGATCAAAAATGGAGGAAAATTCGGACACAAGCAAGCAATTGAAGAAGAAGAAATTCAATAAAGATTTTTGTAGTGACCCTAAAACCCCAAAAGAAAAAACCCGGACTGGGGTTTTGAGTTGCAAGGTCTAAGTGCAAACGGGTCAAATTAAAATTTCAAGGCAAGTCACACATTTGGACTGCCGTAAAAAGTTTCATTTAGACACTCGAATTATTGGTTGTCTCTATTGAACACATGATAATATGTATTTATTTTAAATTTTATTTGTGCGGATTTTGATTGCTCATGAGTCATAACGTATATAAGTTAACCATCTAAAATATGTCACATTCTTTCATTATACAAATTAGTCTGGATAAGTCATATAATCTTAGACATATTTCAATTAAGAATGATGTGTATGGTTAAAGAAGATGATATATTTTAAGTGATTAACTAGTCGAATAATGAACATTTGAGATTGTACACGAAATAATTTTTAAAGTTTAAATTAAAAGTGTCTAACAGAAACACCGACAAATCGGATATGTGACATAATTTGAAGAAAATGGGCAGAGCTGTATTGCTTGATCCAAAAGACTTTGGGCTCAAAGTTGCCTGGCAAGATTATTTTTGCAATTAAGAGCTCATCTCTGCATGGCCCAAAAACCCAATTTTGAACAATTTGAAGTCACTATGAACAAATCTTTTAAACACTTTTTTGGTTTTATGATCCCATCTTTCATTATCAATACATATTAAATCCTTCCGCTTAAATCAGAGATCTCGAATTGATGCATTGAACATAAAAAAAAAAACTTATAAAATGCAATTATTATTATTATTATTTTAATTTAATAGTCCTTATGCGATGCAAATTCAAAGAGTGTTGATATTCATTGTGATAAATAGGGGGGGGGGGGAGGGGGAGGAAAAAAGACAAGATTAGTTGGTTAATCCCTTCCTAAATTACCTTGTTGAGTGTAATTATCATGTACTCTTTAAATAAATATTCGACATAAATATGATAATTATCTTTGATAATCAAAAGTGTATAATTGTTTCTATTGCACAAATGTTTTACCCAAATAGTAATTGAAAGATATAGTTGCTTACGTTAAGTTGTATTTACTTTTATCTTTTTTAGCAAATGATTCAAAGAATTTATCTTTGAACTATTATCATCAAGTGTATCACATTCTTTTATTATTATATGTACATTAACTTTAAATTAACAAGTTACGTTATAGGTGTTAAATGTTGGAACTATATAAATTAACAAGTTATCATATACTATCATATAAAAATATTTTGAAGCGTAATGTTCACATAACATGTCATATTTCTACAAAAAAATAAAAATTCTAATATGAGTCATGATAATTCAAAGAATACCCTAAATATTTATTAATTTAATTATGAAACTCCTAAAAATAATGACAATCTAAAATTTCTTTTAACCTATTCACCTAAAAAAGAAACCAACAACAACAAAAAGTTGAGAATATTGTAAAAGAAATACACTTTCCAATTTCCATTTATTATAATTTTCTACTTAAAGAGGAAAAAATGTGAAACTTTCCTTTCTTTTTTTTCTTTTTATACGGTGACCAAATTGTACTTATTATTATATTTTGAATTTACTGTCAACATAAATGTGTGTTGTTATTAGTTTTTAGATATATATAAGTCACACTGAACCGACTCATCTGCTGAGCTAATATTTTCAAATAATATATCCATATTCCATTTTTAATTTACTTTTCCTTATATTACAAATACTAAAATTAGTAAAAAAAGATATTACAAAAGTGGTATATAATGTTGGATAGATATAAAAAAAAAAAATTGCGAAAGAGATTCAAATAAATCATTTTTTCATCCTTATATATATTCTACCCCTAATATTAACCAACAACATAACTATATATAATGAAGAATCATTAGTTAAATTTTCATTATCAAAATTTTTATGATAATTGAAATGCACTATTATTAGGCTATTAATTCTAAATGTATATATATAAAACGTATAATGAACATGGATATGAAAATTTAATCCAGGAAAAAATATACAATGACAATTAACGAGTAAATGTATGGCTATCACTTGTTAATTAAGTGAAGGGAAATTAAAATTAATGAAGGAGTAGTAACTATGGGGCGTTATAGTTGGCATATTAATTAAAGACTTAAAGAGTAGACGTATTTATTTATTTTATTTAATTTAGCAAACCCAAAGGTCTCTAAATTAATTATGTCACAAATATTTTTCACAAAAATATAATCAAATACAATTATAATTGCAACTTCAATTCTATAAATAAAATAAAATACTATTTGGAATTACTCTATCTATGTATTTCTTTGTTGGGAAGCTACAACTACACCAGAGAGAACATAGACGATTATGTAAATCTGTGTTCTCTTCGTAAAATTAAGTATTTTACGTATGTATATTTTATTTTATTTTGTATAATATTATCTGTTTGCATCTATATTACAATATGACTAAATGATATATTTAGTCAAAGATTAAATTATTTATCCAAAGTACTACGATTAGTTCTCATTAAACATATATATTTATAAAAATAGTGTATTTGTATTCTAGAAATCTTAAATTCACTACGCTGGACACCATAATGAAAACCTTATTTGATTTTTTCTCTATTTTCCCCAAAAATATAACCACTTTTTATTTGGTAAAATTTTTATAACCATTTCAATTTTTTAAAAAGGAATATTTAAGTTGGAAATTACCATATAATCCACAAAAATTCTATTTAATAAAATAAATAAAATTCCCCGACATTTAGCAGGTCGCAGGTACATAGATTTAAGTGGGTTCACATGGGATCAAATCCCACCGACCCAAATAGCCACTATAGAATACTGCCACGTCTTTTTTCTCTCAATTTATTATTTGGACACGACACGAATTATGGTGAAATGATTGAGATCCATTCGTCTTTAATTAAGAAAGTTTGAGTTTGAATCTCTTGGAAATTAAAAAAATAATAATCTTATCGAGAGTGTTTTTTACTACAATGCACGAGTTCAAATCGAATCGAGTTTCGATTTGAATATCGAAAGTGAAAATTAACAAAAGGTGTGTTGGAACTACCAACCCGACTCGATAAAAAAGTAGAATAATTATATTGTTTCATTATTTATTTTATATATTTTGCGGAAAATAGTGGTCGTGAATTGTGGGGTAAAATATCACTAAAGAAAATATAGTACGAAAAATAGTATGTGCTATCTTTTTTATATTAATATATATAAAAAAGTCGAATAATTTTGTTCAATAAAAATTAAACATGTAAGAAAATATCACATAATATTAATCGAAAGTGTTGGGTTTAATTTATAAAAATGTCGTTTAATATAGTTTAGTTATGTTCTAGGTGGATTTCCAAATACACTAATCATGATTAGGTAGTGTTGAAAAGGGACTAGAATTTATATTTATTTGAATGAAAAATGGTGTTAAAAGAGTTTATAATATGATATGAGTTATGACAAAATGTTTTTCTTTTTTAGAAGATCCAAAGTTTTCTTAAAATGAATGGAGATCTAGTCACAAGAAGAAGAAAAATGATGAAAGCAAAATTAGTGACACAAATAGCAAAAAAGTTGAGATTAAATTAATTACATGCGTAATAACAAAGATAAAATCTAGAGAATTTATTTAATTTAGTAAAGTAGTCCCTACCTAAACAATTTAGAATTGAATGTACTACGAAATCGCTATTATTAGAACTTTTCATATGATTCAATTTAAATATAAAATTTACTCTCTTCCTTTGAAAAATTACAAAAGTTCAATTATGAGATAATAACACATAAATAAAAATATATTATATTTCGGTGAGAAGATGTGAGAATTTGAATATAGCAGATTGCAAGAAAAGTTGAAAAAGTATTGAAGAGAAGTCATTATTCGTTAAATATAGAATGAAACATTTGTAATTTATCAATGACACAACTCTAATTAGAAGGATATTAAGATCGAGAATTAAAGTATTCATTTTATACACTTTTCATTGTGGGAAAAATCGAAAAAGTATTAAAGAAAAGTCATTACTCGTTACATATAATATGAAACATTTATAATTTATCAAAGACATGATTTTAAATAAAAAGATATTAAGATCGAGAATCAGAGTATTTTTTTATACACTTTTCATTATTTATTTATACATGCATAACTCTAACCACCGAGCTCCGTTGCATTATGGTTTGTTACTAATCTTATGTTTTAACTTAAAACAAGAACAAAAAAATTACTACTAAAAAGATGACAACTTTAGCTTAAAGGACTCTCTTTTTCCTTCTCTCCCTCTTAGCTGTTGCTGAGAGAAATCACAAGATTTGCAGTTTTTCTTCTTCTTCTTCTTGAAATCAGCAATTCCCCAATGCATGTTGTCCCCTTTTCTTCATCTCTCTGAAACCCCTTACATTTTTTTACAGCCTTATCTCTTTATTTTCTTCATTGATTCTCACAATTCCTCAACATATTCACACTCCCTTTTCTCATTTTCACCAGATCCATCACTCATCTCCTCAAAATTCTGTGAAAAATCCAAAATTTAGGCTAAAAAACTGTTACCCAAATGGGTTCTTGAAACATTGTTGTGAAGCTTCTGGGTTTTTTTTGTCGAGGGGTTTGGTTTTAATTACAATGAAAGTGACGAAGAAAGAAAAAGATTCAGAGAAAATCATCTGGGATCAGATGAGAAGTGTTTCTGGGTCACATAATCGAGCTTTTTTGACGTTTATGGTATGGCTTTTCCTTTTTGCTTCCACTACCTATATGGTTTATACACTGAAGCTCGTTTCGTATAAATCTTGTAACAATAACGACGTTTTTAGTCACAATAGTTTGTTTATTCACTCATCGGAAATCAATTCCAGTAAATCCAGTAAATCGATCCGGCCGGTGATAGTTAACGAAGAAACAGAAGAGAAATTGGAAGAGAAAACCGGGTTGGAGCATATTGTATTCGGCATTGCAGCTTCTGCGAAGCTGTGGGATAAACGGAAGGAATATATAAAGTTATGGTGGAAACCGGAGGAAGAAATGAGAGGGATTGTTTGGTTAGACAAACCGGTGAAAACTTCGAAAGGTGACGGGGAATCTCTGCCGGAGATGAAAATTTCCGGTGATACTTCCCGGTTTGCTTACAGAAACCGGCAGGGTCATCGGTCTGCTATACGGATATCGAGGATTGTATCGGAGACATTGAGGTTGGGGATGGAGAATGTGAGGTGGTTTGTTATGGGTGATGATGATACCGTGTTTGTTACTGATAATTTAGTGAGGATTTTGAACAAATATGATCATAATCAGTATTATTATATTGGGAGTTCAAGTGAAAGTCATTTGCAGAATATTTATTTTTCTTATAGTATGGCATATGGGGGTGGTGGATTTGCTATTAGTTATCCTTTAGCTAAAGCACTTGAGAAAATGCAAGATAAATGTATTCAAAGGTACCCTGGGCTTTATGGTTCTGATGATAGAATGCAGGCTTGTATGGCTGAACTTGGTGTTCCACTCACCAAAGAACTTGGTTTTCACCAGGTTAGTTTAGTTGCTATATCATGTTTTTTTTATGTTTCTGGCTATAATGCATTTGTTCATGGGTGAATATGTGTAATAAACAAAGACTCAAACTTGGCCTCAGCTGACAAGTAAGCACTCCAACTTTGAGAGTGCACATCTAGACACCTAAACTTGGTCTCAATGGACAACTAAACACTCAAGCTAGTCCCCATTTTGTCTCGTGGACACCTAACGCTGATGTGACACATAAATTTTGGAGGTGTCTAGATGATCATTTTGTAGGTCGTAGATAACCATTTTGTAAGTTGGAGTGTTCAATGGAGATGAGTTGAGGTGTCTAGATGTGCATATTCAAAGTAAGTGTTTATTTGTCGAGGCCAAGTTTAAGTGTTTGTTTATGTATTATGTATTTGCATGATTTGTTTTACCATTTTTACAATGAAATGTTCTCCATGCTCATTTCTGACAACATCTCAGGATCTCACATGCTGGTTTTGTAAATTTGGCAAGCATTTTCACAATTGGTAGTTGGGTTCTCTTAATGAGTCTTAGAACACATCACATGTGTATCTGCTTAGTGTAAGTCAAAAGAGGAGCCTGGTGACTTTGTAAAATCTGTGACAAGTCAAAGAATTAATTGGCACATGTGTGCCAAACTCACAGAAGAAGAAAAACAAGAGTGGTAGTAGAAGTTTGGAGGCTTCTTTCTATACTACTTAAAGATGACTTTTTTTATGTGAAAGAAAAGGGAAAAAAGGCTCCTTTAATAAGCAGATTGAACTAAATCTGCTTCCTTGAAAAATATGGTTGTTTGTATTTGTTTTTCTCTGTTTAAATCTTTTTAGCATCCGGTTTGAGTTGTCCATGAGAAAATGTTAGTGATGAAATCTGGGATAATTTGGGGTGGAAAATGGAATGAGGTAATTGTTCTTGGTAATTGAATTGCTAAATGATTTTTTTTTGTGTAACGAAAGATTAAATCAATTGCTGGATTCTGCATAGAATGTCTTAAATGGTTCGTCTATATTTATCTTTGTAAGCAGAAAGACCTTATAATCTGTGTGTTCTTGTTTATCAGTCTCTGGCTTGTGCAACCGCGAATTTATAGCGTTTTATTGTTTTGACTGCATCATTTCACACTGTATTTTATAAATTGTTAATCATTTCAATAAAGGCCTATCTGATTATGACTTCTTGGTGATGGGATGCAGTATGATGTGTACGGGAACTTATTTGGTCTGCTAGCATCACATCCAATAGCGCCATTGGTAACATTGCACCATCTTGATGTGGTGGAGCCAATCTTTCCCAATGTGACTCGAGTGCAAGCTTTACGGCGTCTTACAGTTCCAATGAAGCTTGACTCGGCTGGTCTTATGCAACAATCCATTTGCTATGACAAAGCTAACGGTTGGACCATATCAGTGTCATGGGGATTTGCAGTTCAAATATTCCGTGGAGTGTTGTCCCCCCGCGAAATAGAAATGCCATCAAGAACTTTCCTAAATTGGTATAAAAGAGCAGATTACACTGCATACGCTTTTAACACGAGGCCTGTTGCAAGGAACCCATGCCAAAAACCTTTTGTGTTCTATTTATCAAGTGCCAAAATGGATCCTTCCAGCAACCAAACAGTGAGCCAGTATACTCGTCATCGAGTTCCTCATCCAGCATGCAAGTGGAAGACGACAGACCCTGCTGATGTTGATCGCGTTCAGGTTTATAAGAAGCCTGAACCACATTTATGGGATCGGGTAAGTTCCTTTTGTTCATTAGCTTATTTTTGCTTCATAAACACCGAACATGTTTGCAAACGCAGTGTCTTTCAATTGTTTTCTTAGCTGGGCATACCGTTTCTTAGAATGATATCTGATAGGAAAAAGTGTATTCTGTTAAGGGTCGATTTGAACTAGTACCTTACCAAAACAAAGAAGAAAAAAGATCTACGCAATCTCAATAGCTACTTAAACAACAGAATAGGAGCATGCTAAGGCACTTGCATTTGGAAAAAAAATTGTAGTTAATTTCTTTTATTAAGTAGCCAATTGTTCTCTACATATAATTGACCGGTGTATTTTGATACTTGGCAGTCTCCAAGGAGGAATTGTTGCAGAGTCTTAAGCTCAAAGGGAAAAAGCATGGTGGTGGATGTGGGTGTATGTAAGGAAGGTGAGCTCAGTGAAGTATGATGATGAATAACTCGAGCCTTTCTTCTCCTTCCGTCTTCTCTCCTTGTATTCGCCCCTCAATTGATTCTCGAATGTATTACTTCATTTGTTGAACTTACGAAAAATTTTCTTGGATTCATCCAAGTTTCTTTCACTTATGACCACTATATTAGGGGGGAAAATGAGCTAATGTAAAATATCCCAGGTATACACTAGATATCCTTATCTATTAATGTAGCATAGTTTTTTCAGTAACTTTGATCTTTCTTGGTTTCAAAAGTCTTCTGAGTTCAATTTTCTGCATTTTATCTTGGAGGTCTTATTCTTCTTCCTTCCTAGTGGCTCCCTCTTTCTTTTTTTTTTGGTAAGTAACGCCTCTGGAAACCGTCTCTTTACCTTCATGAGGTAGGGATATGGTCTGCGTACACTCTATCCACTTGTAGGATTTCACGGGTATGTTCTAGTGCTTCCTCCATAGTCTTCATTAATATTTTCCATATAAACTCTCTCTATATCTTAGTGGTACCTTTCCACAAGGGTACTTTTATATTATTATTGTGTTTATGTCAAATATGTTGGACTATGCAATGTCGGACCTTAGTCCTTTGAACAACATTTGTCAAAGACAGTTCTTGGTCTTCACCTACAACATCAATGATTTGGTTTGTAAAATATTGAAGATTTGTGTCTCCATCAAGACTAGAAAAGTGGATCTTTTATTCATTATTCATAAATAAAATGAAGTTGTGGGGACACTTAAACCTACTTTTGGCTGTAGTTTGAATTAATGATCTTTTGATTATTGGCTGTTAAGATATATTAATTTTGTCAACAAGAAAGTATGGTGCTGCTTTGAAAATTTGGCAATTCTTCAAAGGCAGTGGAAGAAATGTCAGACATTCTACTATTCATACTTGTATTCTGTAAAAAGTCATATCATCAAAATATTTATGGATTAATATTTATGAAAAAATAAAAAAATTGCTTAATTCACGTAAATTGGACCCTAAATATCCAAAAATCTCTCTAAATATTGTATGTACTGCACTCCCTACGGATGGTTTTATAAAGGTCTTGCAAAATATTTATTGTGAAGTTGTATATTCATAGCTAACACATACGAAAAATTGAGAAAATCGCGTAATTTCTTTAAATAGGCCCTTAAATGTCCAAAAATCATTCTAAAAATGGTGAGATTTTATGTAGTGCTCCCCCAACTCCCTACAGAGGGTTTCATAAAGACTTTGTGAAAAAATCGTTTGGAAGTCACATCACAAAAATATTCATTGTCAACACACACGAAAAATTGAAAAAAATCATTAATTTTAGTAAATTGGTCCTTAAATGTTAAAAAATTACTCTAAAAATGGTGTATGTACGTAGAAGCATTTGGGGTGTTCGAAATTTTTTTCTGGAAAAACTTTATGAGGACCTCTGTAATGAGTTGGGAGAGCATTACGTATCGTCTCACCATTTTTAAGACATATTTTTACATTTACGGGAAAACCTTTAAGAATTACGTGACTTTGGCGGATTTTCGTGTGTCCCGGGCGTTTGAAATTTTTTCTGAAAAATCTTTACGAGAACCTCCGCAATAAGTTGGTGGAGCATTACGTATAGTCCATCATTTTTAAGGCGTAATTTTGCATTTAGGCCCAACTTTTAGGAATCAAGTGACTTTGGTGGTTTTTCGTGTGTATTAGCCCATGAATTTGAAGCCTTGCGGCACCTGGAACTTTTTTCTGATAAAACTTTATGAGGACCTCCGTAATGAGTTGGGGGAGCATTACGTATAGTCCCATCATTTATTTAAGGCATATTTTTGTAATTACGGGCCAACTTTTAGGAATTATGTTACTTTGAAAGTTTTTCGTATGTATTAACCCATGAATTTGTAGCCTTGAGGAGCCCATAAATTTTTACTGAAATCCGTAATGAGTTGGGGGAGCATTATGTATTGTCCCATCATTTTAAGGCGTATTTTTGTATTTACGGGCCAATTTTTAGGAATTACGCGACTTTGACGTTTTTTCGTGTGTTTTAGCCCATAGATTTGAAGCCTTGACGCGCCCAGAAATTTTTTCTCAAAATTTTTTATGAGGACCTCTGTAATAAGTTGGGAGAACATTATGTATAATCCCACCATTTTTAAAACATATTTTTGCATTTACGGGCAAACTTTTAAGAATTACGCGACTTTAACGATTTTCGTGTGTATTAGTCCATGGATTTGAAGCCTTGTTGCCCTCAAATTTTTTTCCTGAAAAAACTTTATGAGGGCATCTGTAATGAGTTGGGGGAGCATTACGTATAGTCCCACCATTTTAAGACATATGTTTGCATTTACGGGACAACTTTAAGAAATTACGCAATTTTGACGGTTATTTTATTTGTATAGCCCATGGATTAGAAGCCTTGGGGCGCCATTTTATTTCTTCTGAAAAAACGTTATGCGGACTTCCGTAATGAGTTGGGGGAGCATTATGTTTAGTCCCACCATTTTTAAGGCATATTTTTGTATTTACGGGCCAACTCTTAGGAATTACGCGATTTTTGAGTTTTTTCATGTGTATTAACCTATGAATTTGAAGCCTTGGGGCGCCTGAATTTTTTTTTTGAAATTTTTTTATGAGGATCTCCGTAATTAGTTGGGGAGCATTATGTATAGTCCCATCATTTTTATTGCATATTTTTGCATTTACGGGCTTAGTTTTTCGTATGTGTTAACCCATGAATATTTTAGTGAAATGGCTTCCGAGCGAATTTTTTCGAAACCTTTATGAAACCCTCTATAGGGAGTTTGGGGAGCAGTATGTATAGTCTAACCATTTTTAGAATGATATTTGGCATTTAGTAGCCAATTTAAAGGAATTATGTGATTTTTTAAGTTTTTTGTGTGTGTTAGCTCATGAATATTTGAGTATATAGCTTCCAAATGATTTTTTTGCAAAATTTTTATGGAACCTTTAGTAGGGAGTTAGGGGAGCAGTACGTACAGTCTCACCATTTTAGAGTGATTTTTTGGGATTTAGAAGCTATTTACAAGAATTAAGTGATTTTCTTGATTTTTCGTGTGTGTTAGCCCATGAATATTTTGGTGATATGACTTCCGGACGAATTTTTTGTGAAACCTTTATGAACCCTCCGTAGGGAGTAAGGGGAGTTGTATGTACATTCTCACCATTTTTACAGTTATTTTTGGTTATTTAGGGGCCAATTTACTGAAATTAGATAATTTTTTAAGTTTTTCGTATGTGTTAGCCCATGAATATTTTAGTGATATGACTTCAGGATGAATTTTTTGTGAAATCTTTATGGAACCCTCGGCAGGGAGTTATGGGAGTAGTATGTACAGTCTTACCATTTTTAGAGTGATTTTTGGGCATTTTAGAGTCCTATTTACAAGAGTTAGGCGATTTTTTCAGTTTTTTTTGTGTGTGTTAGCCAATGAATATTTTGGTGTTATAATTTCAGGAAGATTTTTTTTGTGAAACCTTTATGAAACCCTCCCTAGGGAGTTGATGGAGCAGTACGTACAGTCTCACTATTTTTAGAGTGTTTTTTGAACATTCTAGGGTCCTATTTACAAAAATTAGGTGATTTTCGTAGTTTTTCGTGTGTGTTAGCCCATGAATATTTTGGTGTTAAGACTTATGGATGATTTTTTTGCGAAACCTTTATGGAACCCTCTGTAAGGATTTGAGGGAACAATACGTACAGTTTCACCATTTTTAGAGTGATTTTTGGGAATTAAAAAGTCAACTTACAGGAATTAGGTGATTTTCTCAGTTTTTAGTGTGTGTTAGCCCATGAATATTTTGGTTATATTGCTTCCGGACGAATTTTTTACGAAACCTTTATTGAGCCCTTCGTAGGGAGTTGGTGGAGCAGTATGCACAATCTCACCACTTTTAGAGTGATTTTTGGACATTTAAGGGTCAATTTACAAGAATTAAGCGATTTTCTTAGTTTTTTTTATTTTATGCATAGTCCATGAATGGAGATATGGATTCCAGACGATTTTTTTGCAAAAACTTTATGGATCCCTTTATATGAAATTTAGGAGAAGTATGTACGTCTCACCATTTTTAGAGTGATTTTTGGATATTTAGGAGTCAATTTATAGGAACTAAGCAATTTTTTCAGTTTTTTGTTTGTGTTAATCCGTGAATATTTTGGTGATATAACTTTCAAGCATAATTATTTTGTTGACTAAAATAGTTTGAGAAAATGGCAAAAATGGTTTCTCATCTTTGTTAGTATGTTAAATTGAACACTCAAAATTTGATTAATATGACAATGGGTGCAATTACTTTTTTGACAAGATTAAAATTGCTCTGGCGATAACGGACCATTTTAATGTTTTTTTTTTCAAAGTATAAAATTATAGTATAGTGACATTATGGTATAATAATAATAAAAATATATTAGGTAAAGTGGCAAAAAGTCAAAGCTAGTGATGTGTGTTAGGTCAAATTAGTGGAATCGGAAAGTGGGGGTGGCAAAAACACAAACATAGGGAACATGATTGCTTGTCTTAGGTTTCAACTACTCTAAGCATTTTTTCTATATGTTTTTTTCTTTTCATTTTCTACTCGATGTCCGATATTCACATCGGAGTTCAACTAAATTTGGATTGGATTTGCGTCAGAAAGTATCATATTGAGGTGTAAAGCTCTCTCTAACAAGGGCGACTCCGTATCCAGGGGGGACGCAAACTCGAGATCTCTGATTAAGAATGAAGGAGTACTTACCATTCCACCAAACTTTGTTAGTCTTTTTTCTTTATGATATAAACACACAACATTGAACTCGGTCTACTCTCCACAGTTTCCTAGATACTCTATTTTATATCATTCGACTCATGTAGAATTGACATATTTTTAAAGAAATTTTTAATTAAAAGTATATTTGATTAAATTAACTTTATTAGTGATGTTTTGAAACTCTAAATTTGATGACTACTATACGAAGGGTAGTATGGAAAAAAAGTAGTGATAAAATTCTCTTGCTTTACTACAATATACAAGTAAAATGACATATCTATTTTTGGTATAATCTATTTTTGGTATAGGAGTCGAGTAAAATAAAACGGAGAGAGTAAATTTTTTTAGTCAACTTTGTTGGTAACAGTCTTGTTGGATCGAAATGTAACTATTAGTCTCGATGAATTCTTAGTTTCTGAGAGAGAATGAAAAAGAATGATATTTTTTTATATTTAGAAATATTTACTTTTAAATTTCTTCCAAGTTCAAAACCTAGAAACAATTCATGAAGTTCCAATCTTAATGATTTTTTTATGTTTTACGTAATTTTAGATGTGAGAATGGACTATTCCACCTAATTCTCCTACAACCTCTCGCCTCTCACCAACACATGTACCAGATAACTTGATGCAACAAAACTTGGATAAATGAAAAGATATCACCTAATGTTATTATTCCGAATTCCTTACTATGTTGCGCCTCATTTAGACAACTAAACTGCTAAAGAAGAGATTTTTATTCATTTCAGACGATTTTAAAACAACTTCTCTATCTCCACGAGGTAGTGATAAGGTTTACGTAGACTCTACCCACCATAGAGCCATAAAGTGGATATTTTGTTGTTCTTAGACAGGCAATTGAAAGTAAGCTACCAGAGTATAATGCAAGAAGATGGTTTACATATTTGGTTCAAGCATAAACAAAGTTAGTATTGTGAAATTTTTACAATGTACAATGTATGCACCACAAGGGGGGTAGGGTAGAGGAAAACTAAGAAGAAATACAATGAAATGAATTTACTTGAGAAAGAAAACACCAGTAAAACTAGTCTTCTTCTTCATCTTCATCTTCATCTTCATCAGCATCATCAGCACCAGCATCATCACCTATGCCTTCCAGCAATATATCTACATCTTCACCTAGCTCTCTCAGTCTAGTGCCAAGTTTCTCCACTTTGCTTTGTTCTTGTCCGAGGCACACGAGCAAATCACTCAATTCAGCTTCACTCTCCTTCAGAGCTTCTTCCCTTGCCTCTTCCTTTAACGCCTCAATGTCTCCACTCTTCAAAGCCTCAACTTCTTTTTCTAGTCGGAAGTTGGCTTGTTCCAAACTGTTGTATGCATCAGACAAGCTTTTAAGATCAGATTCCGTCTTTCCAGCTAAGTTTTTGTATGTTGAAGCTTCCGATTCAGCCTTGGCCTTATCTGCCTTTAGCGTTTCTATACGTTGAGAAGCCTCTTGAAGATCTCTACGCAGAGTCTCCAGTTGAACTCTGTCTGAACCCCCACTGACTTTGCGCTCAAGCAAGGATGAGTTGTTCCCACCAGTTCTGGCCAGATCCTCCGCCAAAGTGGCATTCCGACTCAAAAGGTCCTATTTGGCATAAAACAGAGCAGGCAAATATTGTCAGAAAAGCAAAGGTATGAAGCAAAAGTAAAGGAGGAATGCAAAATGCATCCTCGCTATGCAGAAAACGCAAAGGAAGCTGTTTGTAGTATGAATGCTAGTTTTTGTCTTCCCGGTCCATTGGAGGATGGGTAGATAGGAACTTTTCAAAGTATAAGAGGGCAAATTACTTGGCTAAGATTCAGCAACTTTAAGCAATATGACTAGCATTCAACAACATACCCAGTATAGTCCACAAGTGGGTCTGGGGAGGTTAGAGTGTACGCAAACCTTACCTCTGCCTTGTCAGGTAGAGAGGCTGTTTCCGAAAGACTCTCAATAGTGAGAAATACAGAAATAGTAAAATACTGAAAATAATACTAGTATTACTAGGCATAGAGACCAGATACGAAACTACTTACTACTAGCCTTCTACCCGAATCATTGACCTCCACACCCTCCTATCAAGGGTCACACCCTCCTAGCATTCATTTTGCAAATTTAATACAATGGTTTATGAGTGGAGGAGCCAGAACTTTTAAACAGTATTGACTCCAAAGAAGCTCATACTTTAAGTAGAAGGACATAAAGAGAATTATACTGCTCAGGAATCACACAGGTAAAATATACTCGCATAAATGCAGAATTAAAATAGACCTACTTACTGAGGTTCTAGAGGTTCATTTTCATCTATAATGATGGTCCAACTAGTAACTTTACCTTTCTACGCTTATCAAAGAGAAGATACTTTACCTTCTTTTAGTTGTCGTGCTGCAATTTTCAATCATATTGAATAAAGATGAATGGATTATTTATAAAAAAAAATTGTCATAGTTTTTCTCAAGTAGATTAAGTTTTTATTGAAATAGAATTCTCAAGTGAATTAAGTATCACCAGCTTTGTTTTATAACAAATTTTGTCCTGCAGCTGAGACCCTAACTGTGCATGCAAAACTATATTCAGGTGTAAAATAGTGAGATGCAAATAATTCTAAGCCTGTACTAAATGGACAAAGTGCATTTTATTAGGACCATAATTTATCCAAAAAGTCCTTACTACCTGTATCTCCTGGCATTGCTTCTCCACAAAAGTCTTCAGCCGCTTGATATAGTCAACATCGTTTTCTCCGCTCCTTTGTTCCAGTTCTGCTGGTACCACGGTCACCTGGCTCTTTGGCCTGCTGTAAGCTTCTACCATCTTTTCTCTAATATCAGCCTCTAAGCGCTTCAAAAAATAGACGAATGGAGAATCAAATACTGATGCAAGCATTGGATGCTCATTCTTCTGATCAGATGATTCATTTGCGCCATCTTCAATCTCAGCCATACTGGCAGCGGATGATCTTGTCAATGATTTACGTGGCAAAAATGGCTTAGCAGATGTGAAAAGAGAGCTTTTCTGCATTTCGTCAAACTTTAAGAAGTACGATGTGAGCCCAACTTTTTGGCTTATGGCATCAACTATGCTATAGGCATCCCTTCCACTAGCATTGCTTTTGTTGTAGATTACACATTCCCCTAATAATACTGCAGCCAATCCCCTTACACAAACAGTTGTGGTAGGATTTGAGACCAGCTCCAGCAAATACGTTAGGTGAGGACGTGAATCTAGGAAGCATTGCACCGCATTTGGACAATCAGAAAGCCAAATAATTAGCAGTTTCAGGATAATGGGCTGAACAAACACATTCTCAGATGTGCTTGATTTTCCATCTTTACTTTTCATAGAAGAGGCAAGAGCCAGATACTTCACCATACGGTGTAACAAAGGCTCCGCCCTTCCTAAAATGGGAGTAGGTGCTTCAAGTTCAATTTGCAGAACCTGCAATTCACTTATATGTTATAACCAAAGATTAAGGTAGACAAAACTTCTGTATCTTATAATTCTTATCACAGAAACAGCAACACAGTCCAGCATGACCGTTCTCCCGAATATAAGGTGTATCTTGCTGTATCTATAAAACATAAATGAATTCTAGCTCCACAAAAATTTAATAGTTCAGACCACACACGAATATTGAAAGCAACAATAACAATATAGGGTGCTGAGAAAACTATTGACAACAGCACTCCAAGATGATTTTATTTTTGTTGATGGATAGAAGTTTTTATTAATACCAAGATCTCTCACCCCACAAAAATTTTTTTTAAAAAAAAATCCATTATTGGTTCATCCACTCCAAGATGAAAATATTATCTTTTTGTTCATGTGTATAAAAAACTTATTTCACTCAGATTAAGATCTTTGGATGGTAAGAAGAACATAGCATACCTTTTCCTTGCATTGGTTATTACCCTTGATGACATGCGAAAGAACACTGGCAGCTCTAGAACAAGTCTGCATATTAAAAGTTAACATGCTGAGTCAATGACAACATGACAGTTAACGCTCCAAAGATGCAAATCAATACCTGAATCAATAGTTATGTCCCGACTGAGGGCGAAGCACCAAGATTTAAAATCTTTTGATACAATAATTCAACACATATTTAGAGCTAATTTAAACAAGGAATTAAACAAGGAGCTAATTTTCACCTCCAACACAATTTTCTAATTCTCATGAAAGATGCAATCAGGAAATCGTAAAAAGTGGATGTTTTACCCAAGGGTGTGGGCCTAGTGGTAGTGGTTAATGAAATTGATTAAGAACCATCTTAGGTTAAAATCCCAGTAGGGACAAAGACACTAGGTGATTTCTTCCCATTCTTCCTAGCCTAGGTGGACAGAGTTACTTGATACCTATTGCAGGTGGGAGGTGGCAGGTGCCTCGTGGAATTAGTTGAGGTGAGAAAATGAATTTGTTGCCTTTGAGAACATGACATCAAGATTGAAATAATTAATATCCCCTCACATGATTTAATAATAAATATCCTTACAAAAATATCAACAACAACATACCCACTGAAATCCCCTGATAAAAATTATTAAAGTGTCTATTTTGAAACTTCTTCAGTAACAAGCATTTAAGTGTCTATTTTGAAACTTCTTCAGTAACAAGCATTAAAGTGTCTATTTTGAAACTTCTTCAAAACAAAGTGTCTATTTAAAATTTTCAGAGAACCACCAAGAATGTGTATAAAACATGACATTACCTCAACATCACCTTCATTTTCACCTGTGGTAAGACCATGTAAAAGCATGCTGCCAAAAAAAATGAAGAGATAAATAGAGAAGGGGGGTCTGAGATGTGAAGGTCATATTGAAGCAAATTAAAGTGTTCCTTTTCTTTATCTTTCGCTTTTTTATTTTTTATTTTGAATGTGTAAGTGTATTTATGGGATGATCGAGGGTAATTAGTGGACACTTAAATCAATTAGAAGACGTTTCGAATACTCTAAAAGTAAAACTAGGAAATAAAACATTCAACAGCATAGATTACCTTCCAAATGACATGTTAATATCCTCCTCAACAGGGGCATGAATCATTGACTGTGGCTGCAGAATTAGAGTAGATGCCAACATTGTCTGGCCATCTGGATTTTGCTGCACCGATCACATAGAACATGCTTTACGAAATGACACATTTCAAGAAAGCATAACACACAACTAAAGACCCAACAAAGGAGATACTAAAGGAAGCTCTGTTGAACAATATCTAACATCATTCTGAAAGCGTAACATACAACTGGTCTAAATATCTAACCATTTAAGCAAGAACTCAGTTAAGATGCTAACCTGACAGAAGTTCTTAAAAAGATAGTCAGCTGCCATGAATTCTTGCTTACTAGAAGTGCGCAAAAGTATCCGGAGAACAGAATTCAAAGCAGGCTCTAAATCTGGTTCCTCTCCGAGCCTTTTGCTTGCAAGTTCTTCGAGATTCTTTGGGTGATTCGCAATCAGATCACCAATGCAATGAAGTGCCTGACATCGACAAAAGCCGTTTCGAAGATAAGAGTTACAAGAATCAACTAGCTATAGCAGCGTCTACAGTGAACAATGTTCACTACATTATAATGTAAATGGAATTCAAAGTAGAATAGTCGTAGTAACCGGCATATCTGCTCACTCCCTTATACTTTTTTAATTTAATTTTGCCTAATCAACTATTAAGAATTCAGAAAGAAACCATGAAAGTTGATTAATTAGATAAGAAAGTCAAATACTTGAAGGCATAAAGAACTAGTCAACTCACCGCACAACGCACTGGAACAGGAGCCCATTGACTTTCAACTCCTAACATGAAAAGATAGTCCAAGACCTTTTTCTATAATATCAATCAGATAAGTTAGGAAAGTGATGCGATAATCCAAACGTAAGCAGTTCTCACACTGATGGAAAGAACAAACCTGAACCAAGACTGTTTTATTAGTCAGCTTATTTGAATCTCTGCCAGGATCAGTTTCTGGGCCACCAATGATTAGCAAATTAATGGTTTCTAGCACACTGAGTAGATTTATTGTCTACTGGCAATCATTTAAGGCAAAGAAATGAGAAGACCAGTAAGGCTTAGGTACATGAGAAAATCATATCAGCAACACATAAATTATATAAATGGATTATGGGTTTAACCTTCTCTTGTGTAAATTTGTAGGTTGTCCCTCTCAGCTTCAGAACTGATAGCAACTGATCAAAGCCCATCGTCTCTCTAAGTAATACCTGCAATAGATTCATAGTAAGTACTAGGAAAATGAAAATTATATGAGTAATGAACATTGGGGAGGCACCCAAGCAGAAACCTGATTTGATGCACTATTACACAGGAGATTGTTCAGCAATTCAAGACAGTCCTGAAGAATTCCCAAAGTAAAAGCAACAAAGGAATTCAGATAAATGTTCAATAACAATGCAGTGATCAGAAATAATCTTCTTTGATATGCTTTTCCTTGAGCCGAGGGAAGGTCTATCGGAAACCTCTCTACCTCCCAATGCCTCCCAAGGTAGGGGTAACCCCATTTGTGGTAATACACTGGGTATGTTGTTGTTGTACTATCCCACATTTTCTAGGAACCCAGGAGCAAGTGCAATTGTAACACATATATAGGCAATTTCTAGAAACCATGAATTACAAATATTTACAATAAAAATGATGGTGATTGAATGCCAGAAATAGGAAAGAACAAGACGAAAGTTATGCTCAGATATAATGAATAGAAAAGGTAAAAAGGCAAGATAATGACAGACTACACAAGTTCAAAACCTTTGAATCTCTACTATTCTACAAAAAAAATAAAATAGACTTGAGCTTAAGATTACTTGTCCAAACCTGCACAACAACTCCTCCTTCTGAACCTCCCTCCTCTTTAATAATGCTGAATATCTTTTCAAAAGCACCTTCAAAGACCACAATTTTTTGAATTTCCTGTAGATTTTAAAAGGAGTTAAGCCAAATGCTAGACACAAAGTAATTAATTTTGAAGATTTGGAACATGGGAGGTAGCCACCAAGGAAAGGAACAGCACTCACTTCAGCCTCACGGGTCAAGTAAGTCAGAAGTAACAGTGCCTCATTTCGTATGACCTTCAAGACATGCCAAAGTTAAAATCCCACAATGACAAAGAGCATAATAATTTTATCATTTCCACTACCTCACGATCCATAAGCATATCCATCAGCCATGTGATACCACGGGGAATGCTAAGAATAGCTTCCTGTAACCTGAATATTATTTCAGCATGCCGTCTCCTCAAAATGGGCTTATAAAAACGTACTTGAAACAATATGCAGTGGAAGTACTAAACATACCTTTGTGGAGAATTAGTTAGGAGGGCCGTCAAAAGTTGAAGTGTATAGTATCGTACATAGAAATCCTCCTCTGACTGCCAGAGTATTCGATCAGCCAATTGCAAAGAGATTACTGACTATACAACAGAAACAAGCAAGAATAATAGCAATAACATGCTTACCAACAAACTTAAGAGAAGAGAGATATTATCTACTTCCCTAGAAAGCAAATCACTATTCATCAAAGTTGGCTGAACCTCATTCGCAGGCCCTTTTGCATGACCAATTGGAGATAAAGCGCCCACAAGAGTTTCCAGAGCCCCCCTGACCTTCAAGTACCCAATATGAATAACTTTTAGTACTGAGTCAGATGAGGAAAGTAATAATGTTGCATAAAACGGACATCAATTGACAAAAAAGGGAAGGATTTTTATCATTTGCCACCAATGGAAAATGAAGACCTTTGCAGTAAAATGTTGTTGTGTATTTATTTTTTGATAAAGTAAAAAGTAGAGGCTCTATTATTGTACAGGGATCAACCAAAACAACAAAATGCATTAGATCTTTCAAAAGTAAATACCTTGTAGTCCCAAACTTTAAAAAACAAAAGAAAGGGTGCCGCCAACACTGCTGAGATAATTGCACAAAGTTTTTAGTTTTGAGATAGTATCTTCCAAGAATTGTTCTTTACCGGCAGAAGACCACACAGTTTGATCAATGACACAAAAAAATATTCCAGAGTAATAGTGAAAAAGATCTCAACAGAATTAGAAATTTGAAAATTATTTCAACTGTACTTCTCTGATTGGCTGTTGGCCTTAGAAACTGATATGGAAAGTCGAAATTCCACATACAGTTGCTTGCTTTACATGGCTGTTGGCAGAAGAGGCAATCTTGACACATAACAATCTTATCAAGAGATGATACCAATTATTCTCCAAATGTCACTTACGTGGAGAGGAGGCAGAAATAATCAATTATATCTTTATGCCTTGTAAGAAGACATATCAACTATGGAAGATATATCTCGATATAAGGGAAATCATGTGGGCTATGCCAATGAGAATACCTGAAGTTCTAGCATGTTGGAACAGAAACATAATCTCCTAAACCAGAAAGAGATGGAGAATTGTCCCAGCTTGTATTTGGTGGACAACTTTTTTTTTTTTTTTTTTTTTTGATTAAGGTATTTGGTGGACAATTTGGAAAGAAAGAAATTAAAGCTGCTCTGAAGATAAACGCAGTATTATACAGAAGCTCAAGTGTCTAGTCCTTTTCATGTTTTGGTGTAAACAAGAGTACCTACAAGATCTTGAATCTATTTTGATGTTTTAGAATCCTTACAAGAAGACAAAGGATTGGAAACCTTCCTGTACTCCACATTGTAATTACGATGACTGCATATGTTGCAGTCTGTTATATAGATAACTTATGTTACCTTTTCCAAAAAAGAAAAAAGAAGAGAGAAACTGTAGTTCTCAAAAAGACCCCTTCCCTCTGGTTAGTCTCTTTAGAACAAAATCTAATATAAGTAGTAATTCTTTAAAAAAAAAGAAACAAAAACCGAAGGGGGAAAAGGAAAGATCTTATATAACAGCCAGCACATAAATTAATGTGAGACGTGTTTTATGCCTTTTAGAACCAGTAAAGAGACATGTATCCACAAGTAATCTTCACCAGCAGTAGGTAACGAAACATAGTTACAGACAACATTAGCCTTTAACAAAAATAGTATTGATTTCACTCTGACCATCAATATGTTCTCTCAAGTCAAATTTACAGCGATCATTGGTACCGCACAAGCAATAAAGCATCCAATTAGCTAGCACTATATACCAAACATCATGAAAAGACAAGATATTCTACAAACATATAGCTTGAACTTTCATGCCAATAATACACAGAATACATAAGCCCCACTAAAATAACATTAACATATCTTAGTGTAAAAATTGGCAACAAAGCAATTGTACCATCTCAAAATCATCACGCTCCTCCTTTAAGACACTCAATATCACTGGGAATCCTGCAAGAAATAAAAGATTTAAATAAACATCATTATATGATGGTGAAGGAAAATAGGAACAGACTCCACATGCAGATAACAAGATATAGACACTAACCCATTGCTCCAAAGGCCATTTGTCCAGCACGACTTTCAGAGACAACAGACTGAAGTTCGAGCATAGCAGCTCTCCTGTCCTCAGCCAGCACACCGTTGCTAATCCGGTCAAGCAAGCGTTCGACATAGCTATTGGTGAAGACAACAAACTAGATTAATTAACATGCTGGACAAGTTGGACTAGACTGCCACATGGAAATTGTGTTGTCCTAACTTAAAAAAAGCAAATGGCAGCACAAGATAATCAGCTGGACAATCCAAGGGAAAAACTTAATTTCCAGGATCATAATGTCTTAAACATTTCCCAATTCTAGAAAGAAGACATTTCTTCTAACCATACCAAAAATATAAATACTGTACATGATCTCTACCAAGGGCTTACATTTGATGGATGCTACAAACACTTACCCATCAAGAAATATGATTAAAAAAAAGTATTTTTCTGAATTCAAGGTGAATAAATACAGACTGGAATCCATTTTCCTTCCAGGAAGTGGATCATTTATGTCATTATCTTTTCTTTGTAAGGTTATTAGTTTTAAAAGGTTTTTTCTTGATAACAGAGAATTCCTCGAAGATGAGCGGCAACAACTTGAACTTGAAGGATAATGGGTCCATCCCTTTACCTTTCTTCACTTGTATACCATTTTTTCAAATGATTTGAGTATCGTCCAAACGAGTGAGGATTCATATAGACGTCAACTGATTTGAAATTGAGTTGGTAGTTATTTTTGGTTTCAGGTGCACCAATTGTTCATCGCATTAACAACAACAATTCATAAATGCACATTGGAATTTATCTCGTTAGAGGCCGCTAAGTTGCGCGGACTCTTCACTTTCGATGCCGTACCCGTGTCGGATTATCCAAAAATACACTACTTTTGGAGAATCCGACCCGCACCCGTTGACATTTTTAAGAGTCCGAGCAACATTCACTTAGAGCTATCAATACGGGAATTGATAAAAAAAAAACTTACCTATCTTCACTTGAACCTGAGTTTTCATTCCGAAACACCCTTCCAACTACACCCTGCAAAACAAAACAAAACAAAACATAACATATTCAGTCACACCTAGTTACACATTATCAAAACATTGATCATCAGCCATCCACACTATCTTTTTTTTTTATAACCACGGTGTCTAGGCCAGCTTGTGCAAACTCGACTAGTTCCACGGGATACATTTCACCTTCCACCAGCAGCATGTACCAGGATTTGAACCTCACACCTGATGGTGCTCTCATTGACCACTAGGCCACACCCTCGGGTATCAACCATCCATACTACATTTTCCATGAAATAAAAAAACACCCATTTAAGGAAACCAAAAAATACCTGATACTTCGCAACTAAATCCATCCGTCTATAAGCTGATCACAATTCTTCAAGTTCTGGAATACATGAACAAAAAAAAAACAAAATCCCCTCGATTAACAATAGCGAACATTAGGGTCAAACCCAAATCTCAAATTCGCAAAAAAATCAAAACTTTATGAGAAATTGACATTAATTTCGATTATTTTTTCTATGAAATTCAAAACTATAATAAAAGACTATTGACTTTACCAGAAAATAAACGAGAAGGAACAATTCAAAGCTCAAAAAAACCCCTTTTCTCTGTATAAAAGAAACGAATAACGAAAAGCTTAAAAAGACTATGGTGTTGTGAATTTACCTGAGACAAATGATGAGATCGCAGAGAAGAAGTGAAGAAAGAGGGAAAGAGACGGAAATAGAGAGGGTCGGGTCAAAACGTTAAAAGGGTGTGGACTGGATTTGAAATGGGCCCGTGTTCACTTGGGCCGAGCTGAATTTCGCGACCCGAATTGCAGCATTAAAATTTGGGGAATTTTCGCATATAGCCGCTCAAAATAACTTAATTAGGCTCTATAGTTATAGTTTGTTGATTACGATTCGTAGCTACATGTTAGGGGAGGAGAGAGACGAGCGATATTGGGAGAGGGAGGAGAGAGGCGAGCGAGAGAGGGCAATAATTTGTATAATTCGCGGGTACATTTGTATAGTTCGTGTGTATTTGTATAATTGAGTAATACGAATTTTGAAATTATACAAATATGATAAAACTCAAAATAACGAATTGAACAAACATAAACATATGAACTTTAAACAGTTATACGAATTATATTATACAAAATCTGAAAACTACACGTTTATACAAACGTTAAAAAGTTATACAAAAAAATTTGAATATATTGGTGATAAAACTGAAAAACCAAAGGAAATCATTGTCATATATAAATACAAACCATTATATACAAATACAAATCAAACGAAGAATTGTTAATTGCGAATTATACAAATGTAGCGAATTATACAAACGTGGCTAATTATACAAACTCGGACCCAACCCACTTAATTAATGATTAATATTAGTCGCGAGTGGTAATTATAGCAAACTATAGCTATGATGACTAATTAAGTAGTATAAATTTGCTTAATCGCGTAATTTTCCCTTAAAATATCATGAATAAAATTAATATATAATCCAAAGCAAATCTAGAATTTAAAAATTTTGAGTTCTTACTATGCTCCTAAATTAATATATAATAATGATTGGGTTCATAATCACATATTATAAATATTTAATGAAGGTCTATACAAAATGTTAATCACGATCCTCATGTCAACCCATAAACTATGCTATAGATGCATCATTGTAAATAGTGGCAAGACATAAATTTTATAAGAATTGTCAAAATATTAATAAAAAGAAGATTAAAAAAAAGAAGTCAACATATTGTATAAATACACAAAATAAAGTTTTTAAGCTAGCTATATAATGTAATATTTCGGAGAAGGAGTGTCCATTGACACCCTTAACATAAGTAAATAAATCTAACTCTCTCATTTTCAATTTATATATGAAATAGTTTGATTGAACACAAAATTTAACGAAGAAGTATCGTCAAAATTTTGTAGACTTACGTCTTAAAATATGACTTTGTAGCTATAAAATCTTATTATTAGGAGTAAAATAGGAAAATCAAGTTAACTCACCATAATATACCTTCAGTTTCTGAATAAGTTTATGGATTTATTATTGTTATTTCATTGCTGGAAATATCTGTTTGAAAACTTCACTTGAGGATTCTTATTCAAATTTGCATGTTTATATATCATTTATTGAAATTTTATACTCCTTTTGTCCTATAATTTTTCTTTTCACTTTTTAAGTGTAAAATAAAGTAAAAGGTTTCATCAAATTTGTATATGTCTTATGTCATATTGTTGAAAATGGAAAAGGTTCACTTTTTGAAAATAGACCAAATTAACTTGTGTTTCAGGCTAATTACGATTACGATTATTATTAGACGTTGAAGTATTTTTAACCAAAGTAATTTTTAATTTATCTGTCATAAAAACATCAACAACAAAGAAAGGAGAAACTATCAAATAAACTACGACGTCATCAAAAGTTGTCTTTGCTCCTACTTTTGCTAATACGTCCACTATATCCTATTTTGCTCCTTAGCTTAAAGTTGTAGCTAAGCATACCAAGTTCGTTAAATTTCTCGTAATTAACTGAAGTTTATGATAATCTATCGGTCATCGATAAATAGAATTAGCGATAAAATTTGTTGTCTAAAATTTTTCTGTCGCTAATTGTTTGTTTTTAGAGTATGATTACCTCATGCAAGTCCATGCATATTTCAAAATAAAAATAAAAATTATGATCGTATGTTTTCATTTTATAGAAAAAGATATCTAAAAATGGAAGTATCTAAAACAAACCATAGAAACAGAAAGAAAGCAATAAACATAATGTTTCTGAAAATAGAATATTTACATGTGCAGATCTAAACTCCAACTACCAGCCATTTACTATCTTATTTAATTCAGCTCTGGACACAATATTTCACAAAAGAAGTAAATAAGATACCATAGAATATATTAACTAATTAATTCAAAGAAAATAATTCAGCAAAGACAAAAATACTAGGTGATTTCTTCCTATTTGTTCTAGCTTAGATAGATAAAGTTATCTAATATCTAAGAATTAATTGAAATACGCACAAGCTGACTCGAACACCATGATTATTAAAAAGAAAAAAAAGGAAAAACATGGTTTTTTTTCTTCATGATGAATAGAATTTTGTAGATATATAGTTTTAATTGATTAAACTCACATGCATGTTCTATAGTACATATAAGAAAGTCATATATATTTCATTTAACAATAAGCTCTAGCTATATTATAACATAACAATATATAATTATAAATTATTGGAAATTAACTAAAAATTACTATAATCTTAAGCTAACGTACATTAAAGAGAAAAGACATTGACTAAACTACAAAAAGAAAGGTCTCTTTCAATTCAGCAAAGTTCATGTTACGTATTGTTCGTTTTGGTCCATCAAATTAAAGCTTATGAATTTGTCTTTCAGATATTATTGCGGTAATGTATATCTTCGTGTATCATGTCACATGCTTTATACAAGTCTTCCTTTTTCTCTATTCTGATGACATTCGTCTGAGGTAACATGCTCAATTTCTTTAAAAAAATCTCAAGCCTAACCCGTCCTTCTGTTCAACCCGTCCTTTGTTATGGGCGTCATGTCACAGTCATGAAGAAAAATATTTTCTAAGCAACTTTTTGGTAAAAGAATTCATGATAATTGGAGAAATGATTTTTCTTTTGTGATATTATTCATGGACTATACGTGCAATTATGAAATAATTAATGATGCTTCATTTTTTCCAATTTCTGTTGGATGGTCTTAATCTTGATAATTGAGAGGCTAACTGATTTTGCAGCTTAATTTAATTCTCCTTGTACCAATCCCAGAAAACAAAAATCTTCAAAGCATCCTTACACATTAAAATTGTTTTTTTCTCATTTGAATTATTACAACCACACATGATTCCATCACTTATGCTACCAAAGTATCTCAAACATAAGAGAGAATTTCACGAGTCGAGTCTGAAAAAAAGTAAGACGTACACATGAATAGGGAGACTGTTTTCGATAGATCAGTACCTTGACTCAGAAAAGAGAGAGATTTATAATAATTGTATTATTTTTTTTCAAATTGCAAAATATGTATATAGTGATATTTGTTTCAATCACATGGCAATAATTTGGATGCATAACAATTACCAAAATTTTCAAAAAAAAGCTATAGCATCCAAGAATTACCAACTATAGAAACAAAATTCATGTCATCACACAAAATACCTAAAAAAAATTCCAAAATGTAGAATTTTTAATAATTGTATGATTCCAAATCACTTCTTTTAATTATCTATACCCCATATATTGTTGCAACTACTAGCTATTACTACTTATAATATCCATTCACCTATCATCATTCATCACCAATATATAATAGAATTATATAATAAGGTCCAAAATGAAGAATCTCTTTTTTAACCAGCCAAATCATGAAGAAGTTGTGCCCCCATCAAGTTTCTATAAGGCAAATTCTGATTTTCACTATCCAAAAGTGATGAATATTGAACTTGATCATCATCTCTTGGATAAAAAAGTGAACTTTGATTATGATGATGATGAGATGGTTGTGATGAAAATGTAGTTAACCCCATTGATGATCCACCACTTCCACCATGTTGTTGTAATCCCAATGTTAAAGAAACACCCCCTCCATGATGATGATGATCACCACCACTAGTACCATATGCAATATTTGTTGAAAAATCTAGCTCTATCGCGCCAAACGATTGATCTCCACCTCTAATTACTCCATAAGTTTGAACTTGATGATCATTTTTCTCATGAGGTTGATGATTTATGATGGAAGATATGCATTCAGAGTCAATTCTTACAAGATTTGGCTTTTGATCTTGATGATGATCAATGTGTGATTGATGAATTGTCATGTCATCAAGGCCTTTTGATCCATCTGGAGATCCAACATTTTCTTCTTCTTTTGTTTCTTCTAAGTACATTTCTTCCACCATTGGCTTCCATAGCCTTACCCTTGCATTAATGAACCAATTAGACACCTGCCCAAAAAACAAAAATCCATTGAATCTTACATGCATGACATGACTTTGTAAAAACACAAATACTTCAAACTTATATATACTGACAGTATAAACAATTATAAGGTAACAACTATATGTAGTAGTAAAGAGTATAAGTTCTATGCATTAACGATATCAAGAAGATTCACACTATCAGATCACTTAAAAGATAACTATAAGTAATTCTCTAAACAAATGGAAAGCAATCTTCTATAATAGGTCAAAACACTCGAGAGTATAAAAAAATCTTTATATTGTCATTTTGTGATCCGTGCATATAACTTAAACTCGATATTACATTTCTACGATAAGCAAATATGTGTAACCTGATAAAAATGATAATTAACTAGTTGATAGTGTAAAAAATCTTTATATTACCACTCTCTGCATTCATTTCAATGATGATAAGCAGAAGTGTGTAACATGATAAAAATGATAATTACTGATCGATAATGTAAAAAATCTTTATATTGTCACTTTGTTAGTGCATATAACTTAAACTCGATATTACATCTATATTATTAAAATGTTATGGTGGAGAAAGGGACATGCCTGGCTTCTTGAAAGACCAGTTTGGCGAGCCAAAATGTGTTTATCAACATCACTTGGGTACCTGCAAGAATATTGTTTCCATAAAGAAAGTAAATATAAATTGTACTTATACCATAGTTTATAATAACATATATATATATATATATATATATATATATATGTTGTACTTTCTATGTGATGTAACAAAATGAAATCAACAAAAATTCTATAGTTATGATATAGTATAGTTAAAACCGACAAAGGAAAAAAGAAAAAGGAGTTACTGTAACCACAAATTGAGAGTAACTCCCAAGATATTTAGCTATTTTTGTGAACAATGATTGATTGCCCATAGAAAGATCCTTGGTACTACAACTACAAGTGGGGTTATGTTGTTTTCTTCTTTTTTTTTCTAAAAAAAATAAAACTTCGATTCTTTCTCAGTAAATAATAGTCGTCACTCAAAGTAATAGCGTTCAAATGTATAATATACCACAATAATAAAATATTCAGTGTAATTCACAATTGAAGTCTGAAGAGAATGATATGTATACAGCCTTAACACGACCTTGTGAAGATAAAGAGACGATTCCGATTGACCCTTGACTAAAATGATAAAACAAATACAATAACGAACCAGCCATGATGAAAAAAACAAGCAACAACAACAAATAATAATAACTTTAAAGATAAGAGAACTAGACAAGTTCAAATGTATAATATATAAAAAAACCGACATCCAAATGTGTAACTTGCTTTAATTATATATATAGTCTATAAGTAATATACCATAGTTTAAAAAGTATAGTAAATTGAATTCATCAAATTTAAATGAAGGATCCGTATTACGAGTGAAGAAAGTGTTCAAAGAGCACAACCACATATATACCATAGTACTACAATTCATCAAATTTAAATCTGAGATCGGACTTACGGGTGAAGAAAGTGTTCAAAGAGCCAAGCGCGGAGGACGGAGACTGATCTTTCTGGGAGACCGCGTTGCGGTCTCCATGGATGAGTCTCCATCATATTCATCTGTTGGAAAGCCTTTTGTTGCCTTAAAGTTTGATCAAGAAGTCTGAGTCTTGGTGTTTCTCCTCTTGTTGAACCAGGAATAAGAGTACTAGTACTGTCTTTTTCTCCCATAGCCATTTTTGTGGCCTTAATTTGTGCCACAATTCCATCTCTTAAACATCTAAAATGCCTTGACATAGCCCTTGATGCTAAGGCTGAGTAAACTGTTGCTGCTCCATTTCCAGCAACTGCTTCAAATGATGATACAACAGCCTTCATTTGATCACAATAATGCCTGTACCTTCTATCCACCTACACATAATCCAAAAAAATTGAATCTTTTGCCTAGTGAAGTATGAAAAACAACGACATACGTACAAGTGGGGTCTGGGAAGGGTAGAGTACTGTAATGTATGCGGACCTTGCCTTTACCTTGGGAGGCAGAGAGGTTATTTACGATAGTGTAATGAAAAAAGGAGAAAAAGGGTTGTAGAGAATTAATGGAATAGTGAAATTGTCACCATGTGGGCAATTAATGGAAAAGGGCCTATTCAGCCTCTCAATTAGTTCATCAAGAATTGAACTTTGAAGTTATTAAAAAAAAAAGACTTAAACTTTTTTAACTATTTCATGTCAAAAAAGATTGGAAGAATATAATATACCTCTTCAAGCATTTGAAGCAATTTTGTCTTTCTTTTTTGAAGTTCCAAGAGGTCAAGAGACTGTAAAAGTTGCTTTTTTGAAGTACTAGTAGTACTCTCATGTTGCTTTAGAAGTACTTTTGAAGAAGAATGATCATTATTCTTCTTTATTCCGAGACTACAGAACTCACTGAGCAACTCCTGAGCTGGACCTAAGTATTTCGAGTCCCTAACTTGATGATGATGATGATGATGATGAAAATACCCTTGTTGTATATTTGTAGATTTACCCAAAAATCCGTCATGTATTAGTCCTTGTTGCAAATCTTGATGTCTAAGTTCAAAAGATTGTAAACCAATACTAGATGGATTTGAGGAACAAAGAGATAATGAAAGTCCTTGACTTGGCCTTTCATTTCCTTCACAAGGGAAAACACATCTCATAGATGGATCATCAACAAGTAATGTTCTGTTATTATCATGATGCCACGAATCTTGATGAGTAGTTGTTGTTGTCAACATATCTTCATGACTACCATGTTGGTAAAATTGTTCACTAATGTTCTTTGAAGACGAAGGACCATGATCATCATCATCATCATCAACACCATTGATCTTGTTAAGAAAATTACCTTTCCACAACACATGATGAGGATTATTGTTGTTTGGTGGAAACCCTATCATTTGATCCATACTAGAAGTAGTACTACTCAAATTGTACATCTCTGGATTTGTTTCAAAATTTTGCAACTGATGATTCACCATATTATGTGGTGTTGGATTAGGATTATTAGTATCTGATGAAAACCAATAACCAGTACTAGTAACCATTGATGATGATCTTGGTTTAATCTCGTCGCCGCGAGTACTTTCTTGATGATGACTAGCCATCTATATATACATATAAAGATCTCAGCTTTATCACTCTTTAAGTACTTTCATGATTCTGCAACAAACAAAAATCCCATCAAGATCTGCATATCTTTTATTAAAACAACCCAAAAATGGTAAAAAACAACATAGGTAGAGTGAAGAACATCAAAAGGCAAAGATCAAGTGAACTACAAATATTTTTTTACCTTTTTTGAACAAAAAAGATTGAATTTTTACTCACTCAAAAAAAGATTGAATTTTTACTCACTCAAATGCTTGTACCAACATAGATGACTAGTTAAAAACTTCAAAACAAAAGGTAAAAAAAAAAAAACATCAAATGAACTAAAAACTAAAAGGGGTTTTTAGTTAACATCAAAGTTACCTTTTTTTAACAAAAAGATTGAATTTTTCCACATAGATGACTAGTTAAAAACATCAAAACAAGAAAACAAAAGGTAAAAATAGATCAAATGAACTAAAAACTAAAAGGGGTTTTTAGTTACTATCAAAGTAACCTTTTTTCAACAAAAATATTGATTTTTTACTCAATCAAATGCTTATATATACTAACATAGATGACTAGTTAAAACTTCAAAATAAGAAAACAAAGTTTTTAGTTCCGATCAAAATTACCTTTTTCCAACAAAAAGATTGAATTTTTACTCACTCAAATGCTTGTAGACTAGTTAAAACTTCAAAACAAGAAAACAAAAGGTAAAAAATGAAGAAGATCAAATGAACTAAAAACTAAAAGGGTTTTTTAGTTACCATCAAATTTACCTTTTTTGAACAAAAAGATTGAATTTTTACTCACTACCAACTTGTTTTTGCACATAAAACTTCAAAACAAGAAAAGAAAAGGGAAGATCAAGAAATGAACCTTTTTTTTCTCAAACAAAACAAGAAACGTGGTGTACTATGAAAAAAAACATCCTTAGAAATTAGAGAGGATGATGAAGATCAGATGAAGGAGAAAACATTATGGATTTTCCAGAGGTTAAGGAGAGAGAGAGAGTGGCCTAAGGGGGGTGTGTGAAGATGACTTGTAAGCCATGTTTTTTCGTTGATATATGCTTTTTTGCTCTTACTTTCTCTCTCTCATGCAAAACAAGATAATCAATACGTACAAAATAGACTTCCAAGAAAGAAAATCAAATCAAATTAAAAACACCCCTCTCCATCTTCAATAATTAATCCTTAAACCAATTAAAAGACGACGTAAAATGAATTCAATCAACGACAATAACATATTCAGTATAGTCCCACAAATAAAGTTTAGAGAGAATAGTGTGCAAGATTTCAGTTATACTAATATTACAACCTGTTTTGAAATATTTTTTCTTGAGTCGAGAGTCTATTGGAAGCAACATTTCTACCTTCCAAAATAGGATAAGGTTTGTGTACGTTTTATCCTCATCAGATCCTACTAATGAGATTACGCTAGCTCTATTATTGTTGTAGTAAGTTATACTCGTATTCTTTAATTATGTTGCACTTTTACTTTTGTTTTATTTTATTCTAAAAATAACCATATTTTTCGATATTTGGAAACAAGTTAGCTTTAAGCTTTTCATTTTACTCTTAATAATGAACTTTTTCTATCTCAAAGTATCTGTCATTTTATCATTTCAAAAGTCAATTTGACTAATCTTTGTAGCTAAATTTGATTTGATCAACTGATCAATATTATAAAAGTAAAATTTAGATATTCAAACACTATAAATGCAATTCGTTACATTTAAAATTATTAATCAAAATTTATATAATTTAAATCTCGAGAAACAATAAGTGATAGATATATAATATGGGATCAAAGAGAGTATTTCATAGACACAAATATCATATCATAATTAAAATTGTATAAATTCTAACCGTCTATTTTTCTTCTTTTACCTTCAATATTTAGTCAAACAACTTCACGTAAAATAATCAGAGAGAAGTAGTATATAAAATTCCAAGCTAGGTATTGCTTTGTGAAATAGACATCTAAACAGGAACCATATATGAGTTAGAATATTTAAAAGATCATAGTCCTCATATTACCGTTAGGACCGAAATAAGCAGGTGTAATACGGAAGCTAACAAAGCAAACCTCAAAAGACTACGAGTAAGAAGACAAACGAGAAACACACCAAAAGAGACAGATTTAACGTGGTTCGGTCAATCGACCTACGTCCACAAAGGAGATGAGCAATTCACTATAAATATGAGAGTACAAAATATAGAGAGAAACAACTTCAACCAATTCACTCGGAATACAAGGAGGTACACAAAATTCTCCTCCATAACCGCAACTCTCAAAACCGTAGGACTACATTGTGAATGCTAATTAAGTTAGAAGGAACAAACCTATATATATATAGAGTCCTAAAACCTTTTCTACAAGAAAAGGACTAGTAAAATATTAAAACATTTTCCTAAAAAGAAAACTTATTTATGGTAAGAAATCAGGGAAAATAAAACCCAACAATTACAACCTTCCAAAATCACTTTTTTTTTTTTGTTCTTAATTACTATACTATACCATATATTATACTTATAATATAATAATCTTGAAACCCCAAAAACTCATTATGTCATTATTGATTAATAGTTTGTATTTGGGTTGGGGGGTAGGGGGGGGATTGTGAGTACCAAAAAGAAAAGATTACAAATCCCTAGAACTGAAGCTAAGCTATAGTTTGTAACCAGGCTTTTTCAGATAGTGTTTTTTTTTTTCACAAGTCTGTTTCCTTCATTTGTGGGGCTATAACTATCTGATCAAAAATTACAAAACTAGACCTTTTTAGAACAAGATTTTTGAGGGGGGTGGAGTGGGCGTAGGGGGTGGGGTGAGGTATGTAAAGACAGAAAAGAGTAAGAAGAGTCAGCCTACTACTGGTTGGAATTAGATGCCATTAACATTGTGGCAGTGCAAAAATATTCCCAAAACTATGGCCCTATTGTCATCAGATGAGGTGGTCCTTTTTTCCAACTAATTCTAATTAAACACACCCCACCCCACCCCACCCTACCCTACCCTACCCCACCCCACCCCCACCCCTTATATTAAAGCCACCCACCAATCTTTTTTCTCTACAATTTTTGGGACCATCATCTTTTTTCCATCATATTTTCTCAATTTCTCATTGATTTTACAAAAAGACAATTGAGTGAACATTTTGGTAACTCTAACTAGAGAGGTAGCTTAACATTGGGATGGTTGATTATCTTCTCCCACTTTATACCTGCTGGGAGGGCAGATTCAGAATTTAAACTCTATAGTATTTATGACTTTAGTGGTCAATACGTGACAGACGAATGACATGATTCTGGAGGAGTTACACAACGACTATATGATGATGCATCAAATAGATGCAAGGGTGGATGACTCAGTAGGTCCATGTATTGGATTGATTGTGTTCATATTCATTTTTAACATTACTTAATTAATTATTACTTTTTATATGTTATAAACGAATGGATATTTCATTAATATAGTACATAAAACTTAAACTCGATTTGTATTATCCTTATCAAGTTTGTCACAACTTGTGGTGCTAAATATATGTTAGTGTGTAAGATATCAAAGGTGAAAAGTTAAATAGGCAGCCTCTTGTGAGATAGAGCTACTTGAACATCAATATTATTCCACACACACAAAAAAAAAAAAAAAACTTGCAAGATATTTTCAGAAACATGTCAAAAAGAATCTTAAATATTGGTTAAATTAGCTCTTCAAGCATTTTCAATGTGTGGACACTAGAGATATTTCTATAAGACAAAGGACATAAAGAAATCAAAACAAAAAAGATTAAAAGGCCAACATGAGACTAATAAAAGGGAGCCATAAAACAGTAGTAAAATTAATGTTCATGTGTGATATCTATAACCTATAGTTCACATGTTCGAGTCGTAAAATTAGATATTGTTACTTACAACGTTAAAGATAGGCTGCCTACATTACATTCTCTTGAGGTGCACACCCTATTACAAATCTTACGTGAATACAACATGTTTTATACACCATTGACATTAATCTGATGCTCGCGTCAGAATAGACTATCTACAAATATTACGTACACTCCCTTCGAATGCAACTCGTTCACTACTAAAATATCATTATTTTTCCATTGATATTTCCCATAAAAAAATGTCCAGTGGCTATTTTTGTAGATATTTTGATTAAATCGTGGAAAAAGAAAAATAGTAATGTTTTCATAGCGAAAATCAGGAAGTCTCTCATTATTTCAATGAGAATCTGTTTCTTACCATGCATTTTCCATTGAGCTGGTTCAATTGAATATAAATGAAAAATTCATGCTCTGTATCACAAATTTTCAACTGATTCATGATTGAAAAAAATTGTTATTTCTATTGATATTTCTTAAACCCTACGTGAACATATAATGCTTCGAGCACCAGATTATCCCTTTTTTAACATAAGACAAAATATTTTCCATGACATAGAGAAAAAGAAGTAAAATTATTATTGGTTATACAATATGGTTTATGAAAGTGGGGGCCAAATATTTTTTTTAAAAAGACAAAAGTAATACTTGTTGGAAAAAATCACATGATGAATTTGGTTATATTTGGGTTAGTATTTTAGCTAGCTAAGAATCATACCCAGTGGGGAGGTGCCCACGCTTAAATCACGTGCGTGGACCTCACTACTTTTTTATTCCTAACTTTAATTTTTGTCTTTTAAAGCCAAAGTGGTCCTCTTACAAAACTTTAATTTCTTCGCCGCTTGCTATTTTTTTCGTCTCATATTTATTATTTTTAGCTTGAATTATATTTAAAAAATTGATTTTATTTATAAATATATCGAGTAATTTGCATAGTAGTGGATTTAAGATGTAAAAAATTTGTATTGTGATAGTTCTTACTTAAAAATTTAAAAATTTCGTAATTCGAAGAAAATTTGAATTATGATTATTGAATTTTGTCGAATTTGGAATGTATTTTTATAAAATAATATCGGTGAGAGATAAATGTTTTGTCTTATATAATATTTGGAAAATTATAAAAAGGAATTCGAAAAGGTGTTTGGCTTACAATCCGGTCCATTTTTCAACTTGAAATAGAGAAAGTGAAGTTTGAAAAATTGATTTTAATTAAGGAGTATTTCAAGTAATAAATTACAATTTTCGCTCACAAAATTTCATTTTTTAAAATAGAATTCATGTCTAAATATAAAAATACCTTTTTCATTTTTGATCCACCTTCAAATATTTTCTTTTTTTAAAACATCAATAAAATATTGTTCAAACGCTTTAAAGTTGTAAATTCATAACCGGACTATATATATATAGAGAGAGAAAGAGAGTTAAATGAGAACTCGTTCTATTAACACAAACTCATATCATTTAAATTCTGAATAATACGACTCTACCTACTATTCTCAATGCCTTTAATTTGTGTACCCATAGGTGTATATTCCATTGAGGGTATATATTTATACATATAATAGTTACGAGAATGATGGCACAAGTGACATCATGATATAGATATATGCGAAATTTCGATAATTGGAAGCATATATGCACTAGTGTGCGTTAACAACTTTTAATTTTTCCATTCTCACTTATCTCGTTATTCGTATTAGAATTTGGCTAAATTTAAAGTTTCTGTTAAAAATTTCATATTAAAAATAAAATATACCCTAACAACAATGACTATGTATCCATGCGTTAAAAGTATATTTAGTCAAACAAAAGATATTTGCTCCCCCCCCCCCCAAACCCTAAAATTATGTTTAACAAACTTCATTTTAACCTTTTAAAATAACTATTATATTTTGACTTTCAAAAACTCGACCAAACAGACTATTTAATCGGTGTGGCCTGTGGGGGTTGTAGTTTATCAAAGGGTGTCTCTTTGCCTACGCAATTTTTTTTGTTGTATGCTTTAATGTGTTAGGCCCCCTCTCTTCTTTTGTAGGTCCATATTAATATGCATTGTTTTTATATAATGCATGTTATTTTTTTGTACCACATGCTTAATTACTTTTTATTCATATTTATCTACCTAAAAATAATATATATGTATATTTATTGGGTGTCAAGAATATATCTTGATAGTGTAGGGATAATGTTTATCACGTTTGGTTTGCTTTGTGGATATAAATGAATCTTATAATATCTTTTATGTGGATATATATGTATGTGTTGAGAAGTATTGTTTTTTTCTACATTAATTCATCTCAAATTATGATAACAATATTTGTAATTATATCAATAAGATTGAGTAATATGGTGTAGCCTTGTGAAAGAACATGCATTTAACTTCTATACGTTAACAATATCATAAATATTCGATATTATTGATCATGTCACGTGAAAATAATTATAGGTAATTGTTCATATAAAAATGAGATAATACATAAGTAAGATTTATTCGTAGCTGATCAATCTTCCATGATACGAATGTGTCTCTTCCTTTGGTTATGTAAGTTTTACCCGATTTTTAATCTGCAAGCTTCTGACTGCTTATGAGCCCTTACTTTTTCGGAGAATCTCAACTCATGCATCAATTTACTAAAATAACCTCTCTATTCTCCCACTTCCTTAATTAAGATATATCACGAATTTCATATTATCAGTATACATAAGTTAAATTAGACGAACATCTATGTCAAAAAACAAAAGGCATCAGTCAACAGTATACATGATTCAGTTATGTTTTTGGAAATTTCTTTTTGCAGCTGGAGTTATTTGTACCATGTTCATAAATAGTAGTACTCTACTATATTTAGCCCTAGCTATTTTTTCCTAGGTTTTATCTTTTTTGGTATAGTTTAGTGTGGTCCAATGGACCATCCTATATTGCCCTATGATATAATTGTTGTGGTAAATTTTGGTCTTGGTAAATGATTTACCTTTGGTTGACTCTCTGTTGGTAATAATTAATGAAGTATTTATTTTTTTTAAAATAGTAGTAGTACTGTATGCAGTAATGATTGTAGCTTCTGACTTCTGACCCTATCTACATCTTATTAATTCTCATGAGAGACCTTAATTATGATTAATTTCATTTAATCATGTTATGAAATGTAAATAATGATATGAAGTTTTTTATTACATTTCCTAATGATGAGACTTTTAGATAGTTGAAAGTGTTGCTATTAGTGATTTGCTAGTTCTAGCCACACTTTTTCTTGAATTACTTATTGTTGTATTTGTAGATCCTAACAGAGTATTATGATTGAAGGTTTAAGCGGTGTTTATCAGTGTCGATATTATTATTTTTCTACTTGATATTTAGTATCCGTATTAAAATTTGATTAATTTAGATTCCACATGCATTACAATGTTTATTTTTGAAACGGCGTTCTCAACAGAATTTTTTCAATATCCAAAACTCAAATCTGATACTTCAGATCAAGAGTGGAGGATGCCAATCATCTCACCACAACCTTTATCGATTCTTTTTGAGTTTTTCACAGGTTGTTTGGCACATTTACTATCTAGAGAGGCAAAAAGATTCTTCTGTGATTAACCATTTAGACTAATAGTACTCCTATTTATGTAATTTTCAAAACTTGAATTTATGTTCGAATTTACATTAAGAATTAAATATATTGACTCTCATATTCCTAACCATACTAGACAAAGTGGAATGGAGACATTACTCCATTTAGGACATCGTTTGGTACGTAGGAAAATAATATCGATATAAAATTTGATATTATACTATACTATATTTTGTTGCATTTCATTTCTCATGTAAAATAAAATATACATGTATAACTTATGGGGTAGTAAATATACTGAATATTTATAAATAATTTTTTCAGAGGTGTACGTAGTAACCAGTAAGCTATCTTTTTTAGAATTAAAAAATTGTAAGCTTAAAAATATTATATCCACATCTAATTGTAATCATACATGGAAGTCTTAATAAAGCAATTATTTCTATCTGATATCTATATTGGACTTCGATTAAATTGAATTTATAATGTAATATCCACTAAAATTAAAAACACACCCTATTAAAATTTTCAAAATCTAATCTGATTAAAAATAAAAACATTCTATTCATCCTATCGTAATCCTTCCGACCAACCAATTGCAGCTAAGAAAGGGAACTTTAAAAGCTAGGTGACACAGAATTATAAGTCACAAAAATCTCATCATATTAAGTCAACCAACCATTTTCTACGTTACAATTTAAAGTTCCACAAGTTGTATATATGATTCATATTAAATCTTGAAAAATGTCATTTTCATATATCACTCCTACCACAATATTTTTTTTGTTTTTCCTACCAACCCTTTGGCTTATCATTAATATATAATAATAATAATTAAATAAACACTAGATTTCAAAAACTTAAATTAATTAAAAACAACATCCAATCCCATGGTTGGTTCGAAATTATAAATTAATTGGTACGTTTTTCTTTACTTGTATGTCTTATTATTTGACTCAATCTTTTCAATTAGTTAATGTTAACGTCAATTATGAGTTTGTCTTCATTTAATTTGGAGATCGATTAAATTTAAATTTGCACATTGCAAGATTCAATTCTGACTACAACAGAATAATATTTTTTTTCATTTTCAACGATTCAAATCCGAAATCTTTAATTAAAGATGAAGGAATTTCAACCATCTATTGCAACCCATATTGATCGATTATGAGTTAATAATGATATAGAATTGTTTTATAAAAGTATATAACATTTGCCTACGTTATTCCCTACCGTTCTTTTTTTAATGATTTTTATAATACGTTAGGAAAGATCCATAAATATTTCCATGTTTCCCTCTTCATTAGCAAAATCTTGATTAACCCTAATATTATTTTTATAAACTTAGGGTTGCAATCAATTAATCCATCTATTTTAGCTGATGAAAAGAAAAAAAGGTTTCATTTTGTTTCTCTAGCTATCTTTTTCTTGATATAAGTTTCTCAAACTTATTAATTACCGACAATGTATCATTATATTTTAATCTGTAATAATAAGTAACATATCTTTTTCATTAGTTTACTCATCACGCGAAACTAGGGCACACAAGGGACCGTTTCGTCAAAAAATTATACTATATATACAAGATCGTCAATAATTATTTATGATGTATGTATAATCGATGTTAATCCCATTGAATTCTTCTTGTTTTACTTCTTTATTTAACGATTAAGCAAATGATTAACGTATATTATATATTTAAACATTACAGAGAATTTGTATGCATAAAAATAATTAAACTAGAAACAGTTTTTCTTTTTAAGATTTACAAATATCTAAAATTCAATGGAATCCATCATTTTTTAAAATAATAAAATCCTTTTTAAATTTTATAAACTAATAATATTGACAATTTGGCATAAGCGTGCTTCCTAATAAAACATATGAAGGCGGTCCACGTAGTAAAATTTTAATTTACATATAAATAGTGACATGAACATAGTCGAATAAACTTGTTTTTTATTTAATTTTATTTTGTTTGATGCCTGTTAAAACCAAAGTTTGTTTCTATGTTACATGACAAACAGAGGCGGAACTAGATGGGTTAGTAGGTTCGGATGAACTCAGTAGCTTTTTCGTAGATCCTGTATTTTTATTAGAAAATTAAATAAGTATATATGTATATTAACTTATAAACCCGGTTCAGTAATAAAAAAGTTACTGTAAAACGTTAGAATTGTGGGTTCGAACCCTCCTTAATTCAAACCATCCTTTCTTTTAGAACCCCCAAACTCTTAATATTGAATTCGCGCCTAATCACAAATGACAATAGCTTCATACTTTTTGTTAGTGAATGGAATGTCAATATTCTGTTTGATGCTTTCATACACTAATAAAAATATATTAATCTAATCTTAGTAATCGATTAATATTATAATTCAAAACAGGTAAATCAATGGTCCTGAAAAAATGATGTTTTTTTTAAAAGCAGAAGTGCGTAGACTCAAAAGAAGGAAGAGGGGTTAAAAGCCACCTGACCTTATTACGGGGGGAAAGGGTTTGATATACTCCTCAACTTTGTCATTTAGAGCTGATATACCCCTCGTTATGAAAGCGACTCATATATACCCTTACCGTTATACAAATGGCTCAAATATACCCCTATCATTACAAAACGAGCTCATATATACCCTTCATCTAACGGAAGTAAAAAAAATTAGTTTTAAATTATTATTTTTTACTTTTAATTTTAAAAAAGGGAAAAGGTCAAATATACCCATCAAACTATCGTAAATGGTATGCAGATACCCTCCGTCATACTTTTGGGACATTGGCGCCCCTGCCGTCTAAAACTAGAGCATATATACCTTTTATACTAACAGACATACACGTGTAGGGGTATATATGATCCTTTCAGTTACATATAGGTTTCAAATTCATGTAGGGATATATATGATCCTTCTAGCAAAGTTCAAGGTATATTTTAATATTTCTTATGTATAAATTATTTTTTGATTTCTTTGATTATTATTATTTGAGTTTCTTATTCTTATTTTATTTTTCTCTTTCATTCCTTAATGTAAAGAAAACAATTTAAAACTAATTTTTTGCGTCTATATTATAACTTAAAACTAACTTTTTGCGGCTATATTGTAATTTAATTTTTGTATTTGTAAAAAAGTATTGGAGCATCTATAATAAATTTTACAAGAAAATTAGTGAAACATAAATAAATTTGATCATTAAAATAATAAATTTAAATTAGTCGTTGAAACAAAAAAGTAAAAAAAATATATGTGAGGATTATCAAATATACCCCATATCGATTTATATTTTTTAAAATTAAATTAAAAATATATTTTTTCATTTATTTTAGAGGAAAAGGGTATATGTAAGTCATTTGTATAACAATAGAGGTATATATGAGTCACTTTCATAACGAGGGTTATGTCAACTCTAAATAGCAAAATTGAGGGGTATATCAGACCCTTTTCCCTTATTACTTAGCACTCATCACTGCTATAATTTGGGTTGCATCAATATATCCCACTGACATGGGTGAGCCTTTTCTCAAACGAAAATAACATAGATGAGCTAATTTTTTTACGGATAACATAGATGAGCCTTTTTGTCAAAGTTCGATGACATATTTGAGCTTTTTCCCTTCATAATAATATATATGTTTGGAGGAGCTCGAGATTACATGATCAGGACCTTAGCGTACGATTTAGGTTACATTGTTTCTCTCTCGATTTTGGATTTTAGCATTTGTCACGACCCCGACCGCCGTGATTGGCACCCACCCTAACCCTCTGGTGGGAGAACCATTACTACAACCCGACTAAGCAACTTAAAGAACTAAAACATTTAAAGATACAATAAATATGGAGTTCCCATAAACTCCGAAGGTTTAATAAAACAACTAAACATAACTATTGCGGAAATTCAACCCCTAAAACCTGAAAGTCATTGTACCAAAACTCTACTAATCAACAAGTCTAAGAGAAAGAGGTGCAACCCCAAAACTAAACATAAGTAAAAGTCTAACTATGTAGTCTGAGTCCGAAAAGAATGGACTAAACAAATGAAGGATCCATGGCAGCCTGAAAGAACTGGCTCACCCTTGAATCCGGTCCCGGTCAATGATCCCCTAGCTGAGGTCTATCAGTAGCCGCCTGAAGATGTCATGTACTCAACAAAGAACGAGCAAGTGCAATATCAGTACATGAAACAGCAGTGTACTGGTAGGATCACGCGGCTACTCTAGTAAGCGAAATATAAGCAAGTAATTACAACACAGTAAACACACATATACAGAATGCACAATGCAAATATCATTTCAAGAGCAAGATACAATTTCTCAATATCAATGACAGGTAGACAAGAAAGCAATAATCACAAGTGGTCCTCTCATGGAACTCACACCCAAACTGTTAGTGTGTCGGAACGTGACACCCGATCCAATATACATGTGTAGGAACATGACACCCGGTCCAATATATGTGTCGGAACGTGACACCCGATCTAATATATGTGTTAGAACGTGACACCCGGTCCAATCAGCACAACTACAGTCACAATCACACCTATAATGAACAGTACCCATAGTCACCCAGTAAAGTAACAAGTTCATGGCATGTAATTGTGCACACATAATCATTTCATTAGGTTCAATTCACGTTTTCTTATTCACATACACCCATGCATACAATGAAGCAATTAACAGGCATATATCCCCCAACAGGAAGTTGAATCATCACCTACCTCGAAACCAAGCTTGAATCCCCCTAAGGCACTTGAATCTTCATTTTCCAGATTATTTCTGCTTGTTCGTGGTCTAAAAACATACAATTAACTCAAGGATCAATAAACGAGGCCTTATTACCCGGATTACAATCGAAATTATTAACCCTAGGCCAAACCCAAGATCCCAATACCCAAGATTAGGGCTTTTTTCACCATTAACTTCAGATCAAAACCTTCCCCCAATAATAATTACCCAAGAATCTAAGTTCTACGGATCAAAATACGGATTAAGGGAGTAAAATCCTTACCTTTAGTGCTAGAAGGGGTGGAAAACCTTCAAGAAAAAGTCCTGGGTCGTCTCTTAGCTCTCAAGAACGAAACTTGCAGAAAATAACGTTTTTGGGGTTTATATCTGACTTAAGTCGCGTCTGTCCTGCTGTGGCAGACCCTATCCCGCTACAGCGTCCCCGCCCTGGCGGCTTGCATGGAGACAAAGAGTCAAATTTAGAGTTTCAAACCCCCATTTCACAACACATATTCAACCCATGACATTCAAAAACTACTCGCTCACGCTAAGATCAGTTTTGGGAGTTCTACTCGCCCAAACTCGATTCCGTAAAGTCGTACGGGTTCCTTAACGTCTTAGCTATCCACTCATGTGATCAAAAACATAATTATCTCTCTTATTCATTACCAGATTTCCATAGAACTCACTGACTCTGATTTCGTCCAAATCTGGGCTAGGCTAGGAATTTCCAAGTTACTACCAAAAAGTTTTCTGACCCCAATTCTTTCCCCATTGGCTTTTCCCTAACGAAGGGATCAGGTCGTTACAACATTCATGAAGTTTGTCTATATAAATGATCCTAGACTTATATTAAGAGTTTTTCTAGGGTTGGTAACGCGAAATGAAGTCACCCTAACGCAATGCGCAAAACTTAATAGATTTAGCACAAATTATACATTTATTTTTAAAAATGTTTATTTAATATATACAAGTTATAAATCTAGACTCAACAACTTAATTATTAAAATTCAAAAAATTTCAATTTAATTTTTCACCTAATTTGTGCATGGTAATGGTACTTACACACGTGGAGACACAAAGGAAGCAAGAAACAAAGTCCTTTTCTTTAAAATTATGTAAGTGAAAGTGAAATAATATGATTTTGATATCTCAAAACAAGTTGGAACTTCAAAGTGTTCATATTATTGTTGCATCTTTACTATAATATAGTACAATGTAATTGTCATACAGTTATTTATAGACAGCAATATCCCCATGCAAGTGGGATATATATAACACTTTCACTGTATTTATTTTTTGTTTTGTTTCTTTAAAGATACTTTTTTTTCTCCATCAAGGCATAAGTAAGAAAGCAAAATATTTGAAGGTGATGTTCATATTCTCTTTAATCTTATCTACTTTTTTATTTATTTATTTTTCAATTTAATTTGGGGTGACCACTAAGAAAAGCAAGAAAATGACATTTGTTTTGTGTTCAATATCAACTTCTTTAAACTTATAATAGTTTCCTACAATAATAAGTTATATAAATTGACAGTGTAATGAAGTTTTACCTTCTTATCGTTATTTAATCGATTATAGTAAGTTTTCATGACTATTTCTCAAAGTTATTAATAGTTGACGGTTACCCTATCATTGTAGGTCAATATATATATATGTTACGACATTACGTAATGATATAAATAAAATGTATACATCGTATACAACTTAAAACTCTTTAAAGAATAGTTAATGGAACAAAATTAATTTGCTCAAATGCACACATCATCATAAATGGAATATTCATCTTGAATTGACTCTATTATTTTGGCATTAACAACAAAAGGAACTAGTTTCAACTTCCTCATAAATGATACATTAAATTAGGTTAAAATATAGTTTATGAATCTCTATATATTTTGGTGTTACAAATACTCTCCGCGATTCAAAATAAGTGTTTTTTTAAAGCTAATTTCATGTCCATTAGGAAATATTAAATATAATTTACTAAGTTATTCTATTTATTGAATATCTTTTAAGAATTTAGCACGATTAAAAAATAGTTTATTAATATAAAAATATAATTAAAAATAATAATTATTTTTTGTTTTGAATTCCTCCCATAAGTATTTTTTTTTTTATCCTAAACATTTTTCAAAAAGTATTTTCCGCAACTCACCCTAATTGACAATTCAAAATGGGCGTGGCATGTTTTGGGCCATGATAGAACTTAAAGGATTGCCTGCCACGTGTCCTTTTAGAGCCAACTTTAGCAGTGATATATGAAAAGAGAGAAAAAAAAAATGAGAACATCCAAAATACGAGTTTTGAAAAAATAAATAAAAAATTACTCCCTCTGACCTTTTTTAAAATTTATTTGTCATATTTTAATTCAACACGAAACTTAAGAAAATATAAATGACGCTTTGAATCTTAACCATTAAGCCCATATAACAAAATCACTCATTCCATTAACTATCAAAGTATGACTTCTTCACTCTTCAATAGTTTTTGTATATAACAAAGATTTAATATTAATTATTTTAACAAAAATATTATTTTTAATAGACTATCTAAGCGGCTGAGCTGATGAAAGCTTATTGAAAAAATAGTATTTCTTCCTTCACAATGTAGGGACAATATTACGTACACATAGTCTTCCCCAGATTTCACTTGTATATGAGATTGCAATGAATAGGTTATTATTGTTGTTAAATTGACGAAAAGAAATATCACTTTTAGGTGGTTCAAGAAGTCACAAAAAGAAAAAGAAACATATTCCTACGTATTTCTCGATTTTGACATTCGTACGCGTTGAGTTTTGTCATATGTGCATAATACATGACCACCTATTTACTACATAATATCACACCATGTTAAAAATCTAGTACTAATTTTCCACAAAAATAGACTAGCTAGAAAACTCCGAATACTTTACTCCCCTTGGCATCACGTAATTAGCTCTCTAGAAATCGACGATCGCTCTAATACAAGCAAGCTTTCATTCAAATCCTCAAATTTTTGAGTACATTGTTTTTTTGACGTTATCTTTTGATATGACATTGGCAATTCTATTAACCTAGTTCATTAAGCGCGTAATTTTTTTGAATAATAGCAGCCGATTGAGATATTGGGTTTTCTAATTTATTGCTATTGTCTTCCGAGGGCTCTTTTTTCTTTTATAAGGAAAGAGATTGTAGCTGGGTACAAATAAGCCGGTGAAAGACGAGTAGGCAGGTTATTAATTGATTTATGTTACATCGAGACTCCTTTAAAGATATGACTTAGAAAGGTATTGCGTAACTCTTTCCGCCAATGCTTAGTCTCCAAACAATTGTCTCTAGAATTTGTGGAATTCCTTTTTTCTTTTTTTTTAGCCAATGGGATGACAAAATTTGTGGCCATCAAATGACAAGATTGTCGCATAGAACAATCAACACAAAGTCAAGTTCACAAAGCAATTTTTTCCACACTCCTTTATGTGTGGGGCTATTTTTTGTTGAAGAATTAATTAATATATATGGCCATTTTGCGGTCCATTATTCCTTTAATTGTTTCACATATTCATATTATATTATATATATATATATATATATATATATATATAAAAATAAAATTAGGTTATAATAAGTATTTTCTTTTCTTCTTATATTAGATTAAATATAAGTCAATATCGTGCTGACTTATATTTTATTTTTTGAGGGTTTGAACATACTAGTTGTGCCATTAGAATAATCATAGAGTAAGATTTTAGTTTTTATGCGCAAATCAATAAGCATTTGTAATCAATATTGATTAATTAACAATAATAGTATGATATTTTAATTTTTACGTTATCAGTATATATAACTTAAATGGCGATGTTTGCTTTCCTCTCAAAAGAAATATCTCTTCATGAGAAACATTGACCAAAATTCCTAAAGGAGAAAAGGGGGTTGGTGGAGTTATATAGTAAGTCAAGTTTCCTTATCTTTTTTTCTAGAAAATAATATCTTAGGTAACTTGCAACTTCAAATGCTAAAAGACATATTAATTTCCATTTTAATGGTCTAAATCACCTCATTAAATTATAATTTTTATGCAAACACAAACTAGAGATAAATCTAAATATTTTATTGTTGGATCAAAAAATCCAAATATGGATGGAAGATTAATGCATATCTTGAAACTATTACTTTCTTAACAAGTAAAAGTCTTCGATAACCAACATAAATTGTAATAGGATAATTAGGATCTCTCCACCCTTTATCAGAGATCTCAGGTTCAAACCCATAATAATGAAATGTTTTTGTTGTTGAGAGCGTTGCCTTCAGAATAGATCCTGACGCAATTTCAATACAGTTACCAAACACTAAGTAATAAACTAAAAAAAATTAGAAGAAAGAAGTCTCCTATAGGACTAAGGTCAATGCAAATGACAAAAAGAAAATCATAAACAATTTAACATTAAAAAAACAAAATTTCTATATCAACAAATTTTGAAATTATTTTTTAAAGAAGTTATTTTAAACTTGCACGAATCTACCCTAGAATAATAATAATTTCCATAGACAATCACAAGAAGTTTCTTGGGAAATTTTCTAGTAATGACAAATTTAGTCTGATTCACCCATTTTGTTTTTATTAGACATTTATATTCATTTTTTTAACACGTGGCCCTCTTATTCCTTTTTAATGGATTGGAATTAATACAAAACAAATATAACCCATATATTTATAATTTAAAAAATTGTATTCTAAGAGTAGTTTTCAAGTAGTTCAACTTATATATTAAAATTACATTATTTGATTTGATGTAAATATCTAATGCGACTAAATATTTTATAAAGTAAAAGTGCAAAGTGCAAAGTGCAAACTATTGAGTTCCCAAATCGGCTATTTAGAGATGAAAAGTCTTAAAAGATATGATTTTGGACGATTCTCCCTCGGGAATCAATTCTCGGAGTTGAATTGGATCAAAAATTTATTTTCTTATTAATATAATAGAGTCAGATCATCCCAATTCTTGTTTTATTCGATGTTGCGACTAAAAACGAATTCAAAATTTATAGCTATGAGTTCTAAATTCTAGAAAAGACAATTTACTATGTTCTAGACAAATCATTTATACATTTATGTGAATTATTTAACATATATACAAAATTTTAACAAAAATAAATTTCTTAACACGTACAAAAATTAGACTCAAAATCTATTTTCTTATCATGAAACTTTGTTTCTTGCCTAATTATACTTATCTTCCCATTCACAAAAAAAAAAAAAAACTTGAAAAATATGCATTTGTATATAAATTTACTCCAAGGTTATATAGTTCATGAATTTAAGATTCTATTAGATGTTGAAAAATATACCTCATATATCAAACACATGAAGGGGCATATCCATAAATAATTCACAACTATTATATGAAGGAAGAAAGGCCATAAAAGTAAACAATATATATAGGGACACATTTTTCTAATGTTAAAGGTACATATATATGGCCTAGCTAGGCAAGTAAATTAGGGCAATTCTAGATTGACTATAAGTCAACTTATTATACTATATAGTATTCCCAATCAATAATAATTGGGAGATTCTGATATATATATCTTCGAATGATTGGTACTGTTACCAATAAAACAGTCCATTGTATAAATGCCAGCATATTTGTCTAAGAATGTGTCTTAATATAATCAATAATCTCAACAACATACCTTAGAATTTTCCTCCAAAAAGAAATATATATATATATATATATATATATATATATCAAGAAATAAGAGAAAATAACTAAAGAGAATCATGTTATTGTTGCACTTGTTAGTATCATATTATTCTTTTATCTAGAAAAAGAAAAAAAAATATGCCTTACCTGCCTAATTAAGAAACCTTTAATGAAAAGAAAAAGTGTGAATTCAAGATTTAAATATTATGTGTTTGATTTTTGAAGTTATTAACATTGAATTTATTATATTTTAAAAATTATGATTTAATATATATATTATTGCTATATTTTTTTTTAACGATAAATATTTAAGTTTTGCATCATAAACACTAAGTTCAGATGAATTTGGTGTCACGAGACTATATCTGCCTTTGAGTGCATATCCACAATTAGTGGGGTCTGGGGAGAATACTGATGTGTATGCAGCCTTACCCCTACATTATTAAGGTAGAGACTAGAGATGTTATCTTCAACGGATCTGAAAACAATGAAGAAGAGAACAATAGAAAATAATACGACAAAAAATGTGATTGCAAACCAGACTCACAATTTTATTTTATTTTTGGGGTTAGAACGGGATAATTGTACTATTCATTCTTCAATCTTGTAACCTAAAATCACACATTTTTCCTTTCGAATGAGTTGGTCTTTCGCATTCAAATTTATGTCTAGAGGGGCATAAGTGATAAGTTCTCTAGAAACTGAAGACGCGACCATGCATAATGTGTAAGATATTATGATACGAAAATATAAACTTATGCCTTATAAAAAAAAATTGTTTGGTACGAGGGTCAGGGTAAGCGATAGAAGCTGAGTTATTAAATTGGGCTTGGATCTCTAGTATCAACGGATATCATTAAAGCCCATTAGAGAAAGACATGAACAAATCCAGTCCAATAACCTTGCTGGACTTTGATATAAGCCCATTAGATTAAGTGGGCTCGATTAGTAATACTGCTAAAAATTAGGCCGGGGTAGCTCGATTTTGAATCGTCAATCAAAGTTTAGCCATCGTTTCAAATATAATCCGTAAATAACCCTTTTTCATACAAAAAAATAAATATATCTCTTACTTTTATTTTTGGTAAAAATTTATCTATATTGGGTGTTTACACCAAACCAATGAATGTATGACACGTGTATGAATAGACAATAACATCACACAATCATAGATAGTTAATGTATATACTCACTCCATCAAATTACTTAACATCACTTGATGTAAACACTCGATACGAATAACTATTTATCTAACTAGCCCATGTTTTACACCTACCTGCCATTCTACAAGGGAAAAGAAGAAGAACACAAAAATATCCCAATAAGTAGGAGCTGGTGTGTCATCTAATCAACAACTAAGCTTTAAATGACAAAAAAAAACTCAACAAATTTCTAAATTCTTGTTAATGCCACAAGTCCATCCTCCACCTCACAATTGTCCATCATGGTGTCCTCCTAGATAAGGCAAACAAATTGCTTGGCTCTTTTTTATTTTCACAATACAATACAAACAAACCACTAAAAATTTCACTTCTCTTCATTATACAATATACAATATATGTAGCATCATTTGCATAGTACTTTTGTCTATTCGATATTCCAAAGTCAACTAGTCCGACTAATCCAGATTCATATAACATAGGCTCATTAAATAAATATAGCTCTTTACCCATAATTTCTCAATTTTCCAAGTTTCAATTCGAAACCTCAAGTTAAGAACAGTTTAACCTCATCCATCTCATCCCACTACAATCTTTTGTGGTCTGATTCATTCAAATTCGCATCTCGTAGCCTCAAAAGGGAGAAATAACTCGTTACTCCTAATTTCTCAATTTTATGAACTTCAACCCGAAATCTCTAGTTAAGGACATAAGAGACTCATACATCTTTTCTTTATAACCTTGGTATCGAGAGCCGACTTGCGTACACCTCAACTAGTTCCACGAAATATCTATCACCTTCCACCAGCAACAGATAGCGAGGAAGAGTCTCACACATCTCATCCCACTACTACAATTGGTCTTGAGGTTACATAGCTAAAGAACATTTTGTTATAATCAAGATGAGTAACCTTTTCTCCAAGGTTTATCCACCCTCTTTTAGAATAAACCATCAAAAGCTTCAACAAAATTCTAGTACAATAAGATGTTGTTCCAACTCCAATAATGATGAACATTCTAGTACAGAACACAATGGTTGGATACTTAATAGTTTCCCAGAAAAGAACCTAGTACAACATCAACATGGCATAGTAAAACCACCTAGACCAAAAAGAATCATTCTTGTTAGACATGGAGAAAGTGAAGGAAATGTTGATGAAAGTGTTTACACAAGAGTTGCTGATCCTAAAGTTGGATTAACCGAAAAAGGCGTAATTGAAGCAGAGGAATGTGGAAGAAAAATGAGAGAAATGATTGAGAAAAATGATGATGATGATGATTGGAAAGTATATTTCTATGTTTCACCTTATAAAAGAGGAATTGAAACATTGAGAAATTTGGCCAAGTCTTTTGAACGTTCAAGAATTGCTGGTGTTAGAGAAGAGCCACGTTTGAGAGAACAAGATTTTGGTATGAACATATTCTATCCTTCTTTTTGACTTCTTGTAGTTATGTTTACTTGTTTAAGTGTCCTACATTGGTCGAAGGAATAAGTCGTTATATGATCTTGGATAATCTTTAAAGATCGTTTCTTTTAGATGGTATCAGAGTTAGGTTCATTTCGTTTCTTGATTTACATAATGTTGGAATTCTATGTTGTGTTGTTCGCGCTCTATATGTCCTACTCTAGGCATATATACGAGGGATATTAGGTGTTCCACATTAGTTGAAGGAATGCAGAGTATTGAATATGTACTCCGTGTATAGGTAGTGTATACTTTATACTAAATATACATATACATATCTACGCACTACATATACAGCTGAAGTGTATTGGTATTGTATAATAAGGGTACTCATAACGTGCACCTAATACACATGTTACACGTTGTGCTCTTACCACTAGACCAAAGCCTCGGGGCACGTACATTTTCTTTGCATTACTTGGCTTTGGTAGTATTGTTATAGCTACTTATGAATTGTGTTTATGAAGGAAATTTTCAGGACAGAGAACAAATGAAGATAGAGAAAGCTGTTCGAGCTCGTTATGGTCGTTTCTTTTATAGGTTTCCTAATGGAGAATCAGCAGCAGATGTTTATGACAGAATCACAGGTGTGTGTAGTTTTTCTTGTAAGTTTTTTTTGTGCATTTTTCCTCTGTTCTGTGCTTGCTACGCCCTTGTGCCTTTAGTTGAAGTATAGGTCGTCAATTCAATCAATCTTGATGGAATTTTTCTAGTAGGTAGCCAGAAGACTAGTAGTATCGACAAGAGGCTACAACAATAGGTGAAGATTTCGGATAGGATAGGCTTGGAGTCAGAAGTCCTATTCTTCCCTCTAACTTCCAATTGATAGGCCAATTCTGTTTTTGACCCATCGTGTTGGAACCCTTACTATCTTTGTATGCTTTTGATGCATTTTTTGGTGCATTTTCCCTTTGTTCTGTGCTCGCTACACCCTTTTGCCTTTAGTTGAAGTATAGGTCATTGATTCTAGTAGGTAGTGAGAAGCCTAGTAATATTGACAAGAGACTACAACAATAGGTGAAGATTTCGGATAGGGTAGGGTTGGAGTCAGAAGTCCTATTCTTCCCTCTAACATCCAATCGATAGGCCAATTCTGTTTTTGACCTATCGCGATGGAAGCCTTACTATCTTTGTATGCTTTCACTGCCCCGTCATCATTAAAACAGTGGCTGTGTCAATCTTGCAGGGTTCAGGGAAACACTTAGAAGTGATATTGACATAGGAAGATTTGAACCACCTGGTCAGCAAAGTCCAAATATGAACCTTGTTATAGTTTCACATGGACTTACACTAAGGGTGTTCTTGATGAGATGGTATAAATGGACTGTTGAGCAATTTGAAGGACTACATAATATGACTAATGGTGGCATGATTGTCATGGAAAGAGGCTATGGTGGAAGGTAAAAACAACACTATTTTGATTAACATTCCGTTTGCCAAACTTTCAAAATCTGTTCTTTGAAACTTAACTTCAAGCCTCATGGATCTTGACGTTTTTTCGCGGTGCTTGTGAATGTATGTAGGTACTGTTTGTCAATGCATCATACAAAGGAGGAGTTGCAGAAATTTGGAATGACTGATGAAATGCTAATTGACCAAGAATGGTAACACACTGTTTACTTTTTTGTGATTTAGTTCACTTGGGGTTTTTTGTTTATCTACTTTTCATTGGTTTTTTCTATGAAGGCAAAAGATAGCCAAGCCAGGTGAACTAAACTATCATTGCTTGATTACTGGACCATCTTACTTTACTCATTTTGATGATGAAGACAAGAATTTTGAGTTGTAAGAGAGGAGTTTGATTCATATACACCGACAGTACAAAAGATTTTTTCACACTACCACCAACGTAGTTTTACCTATTGTAACTAGACATCAGTCATTTTACCATGTTTAAAACAGGCTATCAATCCATGTTTCCTGTAAAAAGTTAAATGTAATAGACTCTGATAATTTAACGATTTTATGTATATTAAACATCGCTTAGTTGAGCACATATGAAGACATGGAACATAACTGCATCATTTGGTTCACTCCACACATGGAATGTGAGAGGCAAAAGGCAATCGATTAGGTATTCAACATAGGAAACCGACTTCAAAAAGAGCTACTATCTCACTGTATGTTGATAGCTTTTTTATCACCTGTACTTGACATAAAGCTAGATGTCATATAACCCTAGGACAAGGAATCTCTTCCAAAAGTTTTGGATAATTGTGAGTAGCCAGCATATAGTCAGTCAAACAAAAGAAGACATGACTATCTTTCATTAAAGGTGCTAACCTAATCAATAAACAGAAGAACAACAGTGTTTGATGTTACATAGAAGAATAACATCATAGTTCCCTATGCAAGAATCTAATGAGACTTGTAAAAGTATTCGCTACTGCTTACAACACCTTCATTGACTCACCTTACCACAGCAGACACATGGAATCGAACGTCACATGACAAGTCAATGTCACATCATCAACATAGGAGAAAACTAAGAAAACTCATTTCCTAAGAACAAATACAGTACTAGAATCTGAGTGTGGTACAGGATTTAGACAGATGACTACTGCACAGGCTTTAGATTCAAAAAGAGAATCATATAACTAACTATATATGTTTTCATAATGCCATTACCAAATATGTACCTTGAAGGAGGCTGAGCACCGAGGAAAATAAGCAAATTAGACAACTATGATGCTAGGTTCTGGACTGAATCTGATATGCCGAGCAAACACCTTTCATGCAAACCAAATTTAGTGATTGAAAAGTTAAAACATAAAGCAACAAGGTAATCTTCAGAAAATCTGTTCATCAAGGAGTGAGAACATTGAAAACCTTCAAAGTTCACACTGAGGAATATGGCGCTACAGTATTCACGCGAGGGAAAAACAGTGCATCTAATCCTAACCAAACTGGCTCACAAAGGGCATAGACATAATGAATTTCATTAGCAACCAGAAAGGCACAAATGATCAGTCTTGCTTCCACACGTGCCAGCTGATGATCTCAAGATAGATGAAGACCCAAGACAATAAGTAATTCACCATGTTGCTGCAGTCCTTGGAATTGCCATCACGAACCAATAGTAATTTCCCTTGGTCATAAGTAGTCACAATCGCCCTTTTGTCTCAAATAACCTAAATTGTCAACTTGCTTGAATTGATCATCCATATCTTGTTATACTGAGGATATGAATTCTCCCTGTCACAGAATTTCAGCATTCAGGAAGTCGCACAACTTTTAAGTAGGATGACCCTTTGTGATAAAACCACTGATTCAGGAAATTCAGTCACAGACAGGAGAGCTCTACATGGGATCAGAAAGAAAAAAAATTCTCATATCACATGACACCTAAACAGAAAAAAAAGTGTCTGCTTTCTTCTGGATTAAAAACCTTGGATCATGATCATCTCTGTAAGTTTGACTCTGCAGTATTGAGTTGTGCTACTTATTTCAAAGTAAGAAGACAATAAAAATTGGTATAAGATGAGGACTGAAGAATAGCAAGAGTTGAAACAAGACAATCACAGAGTGGTTGTCGACCTCATCTCATTCACAGGTTAAGTTTCAAGAGTTCTCAATTGTTGCAGTCATGACACGCATTTGACGAGGGCGTTCAGGCTCACCATTTCGCCTCCAGAAAGACCTTCTCCACCAAATTTCAAATCCCCTCTGGATATTTGGACAGTCATCTCCGGAGTTCAAAAACCTATCAAACCAAGACATCAGAATATCTTGCTGCAACGCCATTGGTAAGGTCAGAATAGTATTGCTGAGACCATCCTCAATTAAATGCCGATCAAGACCTCTTGATGCCCTCCTCATCCATCCAAAATCCTCATAGAAAGGCACTAACCATGTCTGCAAAAGAGAGCACCTAGCATCCTTGGAAGCTAGTAATTGCCCTTTACCAATACCAACAAACAGTCTAGCCGTGACTCTACTAACCTCATACCTATGGAGTGCAGGCACCTTAGAATGTGCCTCAGATAATTCAGACTGAGAAGCCCAAGTCCTCAAAAAATCTTCAGCTATCTGTCTATCAATCAAGATATCCAAAATCCAATGTAGATTATCAGCCTGTCGGGCAATCTGACCCACATCCATCATGTCTGCCTCTGCTGCCCGTAAAAAATGGTGGCGGAGCAATTGCAGGCATGCATTGCAAGCTGAATACAATGACTCCTTCCTCAAATCGTTATGAGATGAATTCTCATGCAACATTTTGGATACTAACCCTTTCATCTCTCGTCTCGCCTTCTCATCTTTCCCTTCAAGAACCACATGCAATAGCTTGAGAAGCACTTCCTCATTCCCATTTCCACTCTCTGTTCCCGATGTAACATCAAGAGATACCCTCCTTAAAACTTCCCCAGCACCTACTCCTTCAAGACAAAGCTCAGACAACAGTGAAGCTACCTTTTCTTCTTCATCCTCATCCCAAGGAGCAGCTTCTAAGTACTCCAGGCACGATAACACCCCCGCGTCGAACCCAATTGCAGCAGAAACCTATAAAACAATATAATCGGCTAAGTTAAAATAGAATTGCACATTTCTATTAACCCGCATATGTGTATGCGTCTGAGCATAAAGACTAGACTTCATCGCTAAAAGATTTCACTATCCTAAAATAAAGTGGCGCGGAAAATCATCTATCCCATCACAAAGCACATTGCAATATATTTGCAAGCAATACAGATGCAGCCACATGAATTGACTTTTGGACACAAACATATATACATGGGCTAATGAACAAAGACAATAACTTTGACACCTAACTTCTATTCACAGTTCAAAATTGAGCAAACATATACTTAATTTGAGGTCACACATCTATCTAGCAATGTGATTTCAACAATAATCAACCAGGAATCAATTCCAAATCAGTTGGGGTGTGAATCCTCTATTTCATTAATTCAATCACAATTTACTTTAAAAAGAACATTCTATTTCATTAATTCAATCACAATTTACTTTAAAAAGAACACTTTGTCGCACGATTCCGTTACTAGGCAATTATACAACACAAAAAAAATTAAATTTAGATGCATAAGCATTACCTTTAAGATCCCAAGGACTTTGGAAACATCTTCCTTCATGAGCCTTCTCCTCAAATCTTTGCAATACATCAATCTCAAAGTCTCAATATACACTTCAATATCATCACAATCCGCAATCTCAACAATGTAAGGACCTGAATTTCTCTGTTGCTTTACCCATTTCTCCGACAACTTCACAGCAAAAAAACGACTATGAACCACCAAGATCTGCCTATGAACATTCATAGCAACACTCAAACCATCCTTAGAACTCAATGTTAACTTCACATCACTCGAACTCGAATCATTAAACTGATTCCCTGGGCTTCTACAAGCTAAAAGATCCAAAAGTCGCTGTTGCATTAACGCCTGTTTGTCCAGTGGTACAAATGAAGCAGGCTTCTGATTTGAGCATCCATTCGAAATGGGTGTGTTAATTGTCGATCTCGTAATACATTCAGGTTCATTCGCCATCATTTCGAAAAGGGTCGGACTCGAACGAGTCTTATCCATATAAGGTGGCGGTGACATTGGGTTCAGCAACCCCGCAGTAAGCGCTGAGTTGAATTTACTGAAAGACGACGGAAATCCTTCATGGGTGTTGTTATTTGGGATCGGAGTACCACCTCCTCCACCACCGCCGTAAAGGGTGCCGATAGATTCCATTACTCGAGGGAACGTCGTCGGTGAGTATCGGATCTTGGTATTATCCGAAATCGAGGAGGAACAGGATGAAATGGGTTGCGGCGGCGGCGAGGGTGATTTAGAAGCAGGACAACACCATGAGTTGTCCGGTGAGACAATAGTGGGTGTATCAACTTTGCGAGTTTGGTTGAGGCATTGTGTCGAACAGTTGGTGGGCGAATAATGAGAAGGGTTAGTAGTAGTAGTAATGGTGGTTTCACGGCAACGTCGGCGTTTGGGTTTAATGGTTTGGATTTGGAATTTGAGATTTGTAGAAGTAGAAGTTGTAGTTGCACTTGCAGCCATATGGTAAAATCAGTGTGGGTCTTGGTAGTAGTAATATTTTGTGGTTTTAGTTTGTCCTTTAGGGCCTAAAATCCCATAGTATTCATCGTCATGGACAACATCAATAAAAATAGTGGTTGATAAACCCGGTACATATCAGTATTGGTGAGAGATGGCAGGTATCATGTGTAACTAGTTGAGCTGAATATAGTGATTGATAAACTCGATAGTACATATGTTGGTGAGAGACATTATAGGTATCACGTGTAATTGGGAGAACTAAGCATAGTGGTTGAGAAGCTCACTACATATCTATGCGGGTGAGAGATAGCAAATTAGTAGGTATCACGTGTAGTTAGTCGAGCTATGTGTAGTGATTGATAAATTCAGTACATACATGTGCTGGTAAGAGATAGCAGGCATTACATGTAATTAGTCGAATTAAGCAAAGTGATGGATAAACTTGATAGTGCATGTGTTGGGGAGAGATAACAGATATCACGTGTAATTAGTCAAACTAAGCATAATGATTAATAAACTTGATATATACTTATGCTGGTAAGCGATAACAGATATCACATACTCCGAACAAGCGAGTTGAACAACATAATCATATAAAAAAATAGTGGATGATTCAAGATTTTTATATTACGCATATGTTGTTGATTGTAAAGTGAGATAAGAAAGAAAAGGAATGGGAAAGGGTTAACGAGCATTGAATGAAGGAGATAGAGTGGCTTTTAATTAAATTTTGTTTTTGTTTAGATACTATGCTTTCTTTATACGTATGGATATGGGGTTATCTTCATTACTCTTTTATCAACTTTACGACACAAATTTGGGGACCATCTAGAGTGGATTTCAATTCATATAAATAAAGTTGATAATGACATAAATGGATAAATAAAATTTTATATGCCAATATAGTATTCGAGGCATAACATTTCTTACAAATAATATGATCATTAAAATATTACTATAAAAAAATAACTTTTAAGTTTAAATTTTAGTGATGAACGAGGAAAGTGATAGTTATTGCCAAATTCACTAAGAGGAGGAAGATATATATTTTCATTCTCTTAGAAGTTATTATTGAAGATTTTAAGTATTCGTTAAAAATAAAGAAGGCGACTATTATTCCTATATGGAAATAAATAAACATAAAGTGAATGAAGATTACAAACGTAAAAAATAATTGACAATATGGAAAAATGCAATTAACGAGATGAAAGTTTTTTTTTCGATGGAGTCCAGCGATATTATAGCTTATGATATACTATATATATATATATATATATATATATATATATATATATATAT
>JAJONR010003986.1:0-56332 GCA_029582245.1 Solanum etuberosum | reverse complement strand
AGTTGGGGAACCTTCGCGTATACTTATACCATTTTTAACGCCTATTGACGCATTTACAAGCCCTTTCTTAAGAATCGTTCAAATTCCCTGATTTTTCGTTTGTGTTAGCCCATGGATTTGGTGCCCGAAAAACCCAAAAATAAATTCTCAAAAAACTTTATGAAGACCTCCATAATTAGTTGGGGAACCTTCACGTATACTCACACCATTTTTTTAACGCCCGTTATTACATTTACAAGCCTTTTCTTAAGAATCGCCCTAATTCTCCGATTTTTCGTGTGTATTAGCTCACTGATCTAGCGCCTGAAAAACCCAAAAAAGAAAATCTCAAAAAACTTTATGAGGACCTTCTTAATGAGTTGGGGAACCTTCACGTATACTCACACCAGTTTTTTACCGCTCATTTCCACATTTACAAGACCTTTTTTAAAAATCGCCCAAATTCCCCTATTTTTCGTGTGTATAAGCCCATTGATCTAGCGCCCGGAAAACTCAAAATTTTATTCTCAAAATACATTATGAAGACCTCCTTAGTTAGTTGGGGAACTTTCACGTATACTCACACCATTTTTTAACGCCTATTTCCGCATTTACCAGCCCTTCTTTAATCGCCAAAATTCCCCGATTTTAATTAGAATTAAGTGGTGTCATTTTACCCTAGCTTAGACCACCTATATAAGTACTTTAGACCCCTAATTTATTCATTCTAAGTCATTATTCCAGACCGCCAAAAGAAATCCCAAAGCTCCTCTCTCAAATAATTCTCTCTCTTAGAAAGTTGAAGAAGAAGAAGAGAGTGCAAGCTAGGTCATGTCAAGTCTTCAATCTTCCAAGATTTGTGGGATTTGTAATCAAGGTATGATGGCTTTTCATCCATGGATTCCTTCCATCCATGGAGACCCATGGAATTCCCCAATTGTGAAGAAGATTCCCCAATTCTAGTTAGAGTTTCTTCCAATGTTGTGGGTTACGATGAATGTTGATCCAATTGAGTGGATTCTGATTTTTTATAATTGAATTGTTAGTAAATCATGTTTTTAGGATGAAATTACATGTATCCATGCCTAACCCGTGTCTAGAGAGATGAAATTGAAGTAAGTGGGTTTTGTGCCTTAAAAGGGGAAATTGAGGATTTACAGATAATCTTCTAGGATTGATGATATGTATAGTAGATTGCTTGAGAGTAAAGCATGTTGACATGAATTAAATTAGATTAAGGTATGCTTGTTGAATCATGATTAGTATTGCTTGAGATTGAGCCTATATGATTATATATGATTAGAATTGCTTAAGAATGAAGCATGTGATTAGAATGTCTTGAGATCTAGGCATATGTGATGATTGTAAGAAGTATTGCTTTGAGATTAAGGCTTGTAGCTATGAATGTTGAATGTTAGGGCTTTGAGAGTAAAGCTAATATGATGAATCATGAATGTTAAGGCTTTGAGAGTGAAGCTTATATGATAATGGTGGAATAGTAGATAGAATTATTGTGGAAGGACTTTACCCACATGATCTACCTTATGAATGTATGAATGCATGAATGTATAAATGTGAATGGTTTTCTCACATAGAATGATTCTAGGTTGAAAGGTTTTCTCACCTAAATGAATCAAAGCATGTTTAATTATGATAGTTTGAAGTAGTGATATGATATCCCTTCATGAATAGCTTGACTTGGTAAGACAAGACCATGCATGTTAGCTTGAGTAGTAGATCTCATGGATAGCCTTGGATTGAGAAATTGTACCATTCCAAAGGTTAGCTTGAACTAGCATGAGAGGATGCTTGCATGATAGCATGACTTGGCATGAGAGGATGCTTGTATGATAGCATGACTTGGTAAGGCCAAACCATTTCATTGGTAGCTTGGATTGAGCAATAGTACCCTTCCTTGAGTAGCTTGGACTTGCATGAGAGTGTGCTTTCCATGATAGCTTGGTCCAGCATAATGAGGTGCTTTTCCTTGATAGCCTTTAATTGGTAAATCGTAACCATTCATGAGTAATGTTTGTATTGGACTAGTAAAGAAGTACTTTCCATGAATAGTAGCAAGAGCTAAAGAGGCAACCTTCACGTATACCCACACCATTTTTTAATGACCATTTCCGAATTTACAAGCCCTGTTTTAAGAATCGCCCAAATTCCCCAATTTTTCATATGTATTAGACCAAGGATCAAGCGCTCGGAGCACCCAAAAAAATTTCTCAAAAAACTTTATGAGGACCTCTGTAATGAGTTGGGAAAGCTTCACATATACTCACACCATTTTTAACGGCCATTTCCGCATTTACAAGCCCTTTTTAAGAATCACCCAAATTCTTTGATTCTTCGTGTGTATTAGCCCATGGATCTGGCGCCCAAAGAACCCAATATTTTTTTCTCAAAAAACTTTATGAGGACCTCCGTAATGAGTTGGGAAACCTTCAGGTATATTCACACCATCTTTTCAACGCCCATTTCCGCATTTACAAGCCTTTTTTTTAGAATCGTCAAAATTTCCCAATTTTTCGTGTGTATTAGCCCAAGGATCTGGCGCCCGGAGCACCAAAAATTTTTTCTCAAAAAACATTATGAGGACTTCTGTAATGAAATGGGAACCTTCAACTATATTTACACCATTTTTTAACGCCATTTCCGCATTTACAAGCCATTTTTTAAGAATCACCTAAATTTTTCGATATTTCATGTGTTAAAGCCCATGGATCTGGCGTCCGGAGCAACAAAAAAAAATCTCAAAAACCTTTAAGAGGACCTCCGTAATGAGTTGGGGAACTTTCGCGTATAGTCACACCATTTTTTTAACGTCTATTTCTGCATTTACAAGCCTTCTTTTAAGAATCGCCCGAATTCCCCAATTTTTTGTGTGTATTAGCCCATAGATATGGCGCCTGGAGCACCCAAAGTTTTTTTCTCAAAAAACTTCATGAGGACCTCTATAATGAGTTGGATAACCTTCACGTATACTCACACCATTTTTTTAACGCTCATTTCCGTATTTACAACCCCTTTTTAATGAATTGCCTAAATTTCCCTATCTTTCGTGTGCATTAGCCCATGGATTTGGCGCCTGGAGCACCCTAAATTTTTTTCTCAAAAAATTTTATGAGGACCTCCGGAATGAGTTAGGGAACCTTCACGTATACTCACACCATTCTTTTAACGTCCATTTCCGCATTTACAAGCCCTTTTTGAAGAATCGCCTAAATTCCCCAATTTTTCGTGTGTATTATCCCATGGATCTGGCGCCCAGAGCACCCAAAAACATTTTATCAAAAACCTTTATGAGGACCTCTGTAATGAGTTGGGGAACCTTCACGTATACTCACACCATTTTCTTAACGCACATTTCCGCATTTAACAGCCTTTTTTGAAGAATCACCAATTTCCCTAATTTTTCAAGTGTATTAGCCCATGGATCTGGCGCCCGGAGCACAAAATATTTTTCTCAATAAACTTTATGAGGACCTCCGTAATTATTTAGAGAATATTCACGTATACTCACACCATTATTTTAACGTCCATTTCCGAATATACAAGCCTTTTTTTAAGAATCGCCCAAATTCCCCAATTTTTTGTGTGTTTTAGCCCAAGGATCTGGCGCCCGAAGCACCCAAAAAAAATTCTCAAAAAACTTTATGAGGACCTATGTAATGAGTTGGGGAACCTTCACGTTTACTCACACCATTTTTAACGCCTATTTCCGCATTTACAAGCCTTTTTTTAAGAATCGCTAAAATTCTCTGATTTTTCGTGTGTATTAGCCCATGGATTTGGCGCCCGGAGCACACAATATTTGTTTCTCAAAAAACTTTATAAGGACCTCCTTAATGAGTTTGGGAACCTTCACGTATACTTACATCATTTTTTAACGCCCATTTCCGCATTTACAAGCCTTTTTTTAGAATCGTCCAAATTCCATAATTTTTCGTTTGTATTAGCCAATGGATCTGGCGCCTAGAGCACCCAAAATATTTTCTCAAAAAACTTTATTAGGACCTCCATAATGAGTTGGGGAAGCTTCACGTATACTCACACCATTTTTTTTATCGCCCATTTCCGCATTTACAAGTCCGTTTTTAAGAATTGCCCAAATATTCCTATTTTTCGTGTGTATTAGCCCATAGATCTGGCTCTCGGAGAACCCAAAATTTTTTTCTTAAAAACTTTATAAGTACCTCCGTAATGAGTTGGGGAACCATCACGTATACTCTAACTATTTTTTAACGCCCATTTCTGCATTTACAAGCCGTTTTTTTAAGAATCGCCCAAATTTTTCGCTTTTCGTATGTATTAGCCAATGGATCTAGTGCCCGGAGCACCTAAAAAAAAATTCTTAAAAAACTATATGAGGATCTCTGTAATCAGTTAAGGAACTTTCACGTATACTCACACCATTTTTTAACGCTCATTACCGCATTTACAAGTCCCTTTTTAAGAATCGCCCAAATTTCACGATTTTCCTATGTATTAGCCCATTGATCTGGCGCCCGGAGCACCCAAAATAATTTTCTCAAAAAACTTTATGAGTACCTCTATAATGAGTTTAGGAATCTTTACGTTTACTCACATCATTTTTTTAACGCCCATTTTCGCGTTTAAAAGCCTTTTTTTAAGAATCACCCAAATTCCTTGATTTTTCGTGTTTATTAGCAGCATAGATCTGGCGCCTGGAGCACCCAAAAAAAAATTCTCAAAAACCTTTATGAGAACCTCCATAATGAGTTGGGGATCATTCACGTATGCTCACACAATTTTTTTAGCGCCCATTTCCGCATTTACAAACCCTTTTTTTTAGAATAGCTGGAATTTCCTGATTTTTCGTGTGTATTAGCCCATGGATGTGGCGCTCGGCGCACCTAAAAAATTTTATCAAAACACTTTATGAGTACCTCCGTAATGAGTTGGGGAACCTTCACATATACTCACACCATTTTTTTAACGCTCATTTCCGCATTTACAATCCCTTTTTTAAGAATCACCCAAATTCTCTGATTTTTTGTATGTATTAGACCATCGATATGGCGCCCGGAACCCACTAAATTTTGTCTAAAAAAACTTAATGAGTACCTCTGTAATGAGTTGGGGAACATTCATGTATACTCACACTATTTTTTTAACGCCCATTGCTGCATCTACAAGCCTTTTTTTATGAATTGCCCAAATTCCCCGATTTTTTTATGTTTTTTAGCCCATGGATACGGCGCCCAGAGCACCCAAAAAAAAATTCAAAAAACTTTATGAGGACCTCCGTAATGAGTTGGTAACCTTCACGTATATTCATACCAATTTTAACGCCTATTTCCGCATTTAAAAGCCTTTTTTTAAGAATCGCCCAAATTTCTTGATTTTTCGTGTATATTATCCCATAGATCTAGCGCCAAGAGCACCCAAAAAAATTTCTCAAAAAACTTTATAAGGACCTCCGTAATTAGTTGGGGAACATTCACTTATACTCAAACCATTTTTTAACGTCCATTTCTACATTTACAAGCCCTCTTTAAAGAATTGCCAAAATTTCCCAATTTTCATGTGTATTAGCCCATAGATCAGGCGCCCAGAGCACCCAAAAATATTTTCTCAAAAAACTTTATGAGGACATCCGTAATGAGTTGGGGAACCTTCACGTATACTCACACCATTTTTTTAACGCCCAGTACTGCATTTACAAGCCATTTTCTTAAGAATCACCCAAATTTTCTGATTTTTATGTGTATTAGTCCATTGATCTGGCGCCCTAAGAACTCAAAATTGTTTTCTCAAAAAACTTTATGAGGACCTCCGTAATGATATGGGGAACCTTCACATATACTCACACCATTTTCAGAAACCCATTTCCGCATTTACAAGCCGTTCTTAAAGAATCGCTCAAATTCCCTGATTTTTCGTGTGTATTAGCCCATGGAAGTGGCACCCGGAGCACCCAATTTTTTTTCCTCAAAAACCTTTATTACGACCTCCGTAATGAGTTGGGGAACCTTCACGTATACTCACACCATTTTTTAATCCCCATTTCCTTATTTACAAGCCATTTTTTAAGAATTACCCAAATTTCCTGGTTTTTCGTGTGTATTAGCCCACACATATGGCGCCCAGAGCGCCTAAAATTGTTTTCTCAAAAAACTTTATGAGTACCTCTGTAATGAGTTGGGGAACCTTCACGTATAATCACACCATTTTTTTTAACGTCCATTTCCGCATTTACGAGCCCTTTTTTAAGAATCGCCCAAATTTCCCAAATTTTTGTGTGTATTAGCCCATAGATCTGGCACCTGTAGCACAAAAAACAAAATTCTCAAAATACTTTATGAGGTCCTCCTTAATGATTTGGAGAACCTTCATGTATACTCACACCATTTTTCAAATGCCCATTTTCGCATTTACAAGCACTTTTTTAAGAATCTCCCAAATTTCTCAATTTTTCGTGTGTATTAGCCCATGGATCTGGCGCCAAGAGTTCCCAAAAAAAATTCTCAAAAAACTTTATGAGGACCTCCGTAATGAGTTGGAGAACCTTCACGTATATACTCACACCATTTTTTTAATGCCCATTTCCGTATTTACAAGCCCTTTTTTTAGAATCGCCCTAATTCCTTAATTTTTCATGTGTTTTATCCCAAGCATCTGGCGCCTGGAGCACCCAAAAAAAATATTCAAAAAACTTTATGAGGACCTCTGTAATGAGTTGGCAACCTTCACGTATACTCACACCATTTTTCAAATGTCCCTCCGCATTTACAAGTCGTTTCTTAAGAATTGCCCAAATTTCCTGATTTTTCATTTGTATTAGCCCATGGATCTGGCACGTGGAGCACCCTAAATTTTTTTCTCAAAAAACTTTATGAGGACCTCTGGATTGAGTTGGGGAACATTCACGTATACTCACACCATTTTTTTACGTCCATTTCTGTATTTACAAACCCTTATTGAAGAATCGCCCAAATTTCTCAATTTTTCATGTGTATTATTAGCCCATAAATCTGGAGCACGGAGAACCCAAAAAAAAAATCTCAAAAAACATTATGAGGACCTCCGTAATAATTTGGGGAACCCTCACGTATACTCTCACTATTTTTTAACGTTCATTACCGCATTTACAAGACCTTTTTTAAGAATCGTCCAAATTCCCCAATTTTCGTGTGTATTAGCCCATGGATCTGGAGCACGGAGCACCCAAAAAAAATTCTCAAAAAACTTTAAGAGGACCTCCGTAATGAGTTGGGGAACCTTCACGTATACTCATTCCATTTTTAGATGCCCATTTCCGTATTTACATGCCCTTTTTTAAGTATCCCCCAAATTCCTCAATTTTTTGTGTGTATTAGCCCATAGATCTGGCGCCCAGAGCACCAAAAAAAAATTCTCAAAAACCTTTATTAAGACCTCCATAATGAGTTGGGGAACCTTCACTTATACTCACACCATTTTTAACGCCTATTTACGCATTATAAGTCATTTTTTAAGAATCGCCTGAATTCCCAGATTTTTCTTGTGTATTATCCCATGGATCTGGCGCCCGGAGCACCCAAAAAAAAATTCTCAAAAAACTGTATGAGTACCTCCTTAATGAGTTGGGAAACATTCACGTATACTCAAACCATTTTTTTAAAGCCCATTTCCGCATTTACAACCCTTTTTTAAAAAATTGCTTAAATATCCTGATTTTTCGTGTATTAGCCCATTGATCTGGCGCCAGGAGCAGCCAAAAAAAAATCTCAAAAAACATTATGAGACCTCCGTAATGAGTTGGGGAACCTTCACGTCTACCTAAATCATTTTTAGTGCCCATTTCCGCATTTACAAGCCCTTTTTAATGAATCGCCCAAATTCCTCAATTTTTCGTGTGTTAATGCCCATGGATCTGGCTCCCGGAGCACCCAAAAAAAAATTCTCAAAAACCTTTATGGACATCCGTAATAAGTTGGGTAACCTTCACGTATACTCACACCATTTGTTTAACGCCCATTTCCGCATTTACAAGCCCGTTTTAAGTATCTCCCAAATTCCCCGATTTTTCGTGTGTATTAGCCCATAGATCAGGAGTCCGGAGCACCCAAAAAAAAATTCTTAAAATAACTTTATGAGGACCTCCGTAATGAGTAGGGGAACCTTCACGTATACTCACATAATTTTTTTAACGTCCACTTCCGTATTTACAAGACCTTTTTTAAGAATCGCCTGAATTCCTCAATTTTTCGTGTGTATTAGCCCATTGATCTGGCGCCCAGAGAACCCAAAAAAAATTTCTCAAAAAACTTTAGGAGGACCTCTGTAATGAGTTGGGGAACCTTCACGTATACTCACACCATTTTTTAACGCCCATTTCTGCATTTACAAGCCGTTTTTTAAGAATCGACCAAATTCCCCAATTTTTTCGTATGTATTAGGCAATGGATCTGGTGCCCGGAGCACCCAAATTTTTTTTCTAGAAAATCTTTATGAGGACCTCCTTAATGAGTTGGAGAACCTTCACGTATACTTACATCATTTTTTAACGCCTATTTCCACATTTACAAGCCCTTTTTAAGAATCGCCCAAATTCCACAATTTTTCATGTGAATTATCCCATGGATCTGGCGCCCGGAGCACCCAAAATTTTTGTAACACCCTGAATTAGAGATAGAGGGCATAGCATGTTGGAAACTCAAGGTACCACCTTATAGGTATTAACCACGGCTCGTGGGTGAGCCCACTCCCCGTAGGTGGCCCCCTAGATGGACCCCCAAGAAAACTTCCTAAGGCAGTAACCACGCCAGGACCCACGCCCTGTGGATGGGTCCACGACTCGTGGTTAGGGGTCCGTGGATCCAAGCCCTTTTTTCCAACTTTCTGAACCCAAACCACGGTTGACCAGGACAGACTGTGGGTCCATCCACGGTCCGTCAACGTGGTCTCGTGGGTCAACTTGGGCAGTTAAGTTTAGGGCATAATGGGACTTTCCGATTTTAATTAGAATTAAGTGATGTCGTTTTACCCTAGCTTAGAACCCTAAATTCATTCATTCTAAGTCATCAACTTAAGACCCCCAAAAGAAATCCCAAAGCTCCTCTCTCAAATAATTCTCTCTCTGGAAAGTTGAAGAAGACGAAGAAAAAGAAGAAGAAGAAGAGTGCTTTCTTCCAAGCTTTGTGGGCTTTCTAATCAAGGTATGATGGTTTTTCATCCATGGAGTCCCCTAGAATTCTCCAATTGTGAAGAAGAATTCCCCAATTCTAGTTAGGGTTTCTTCCAATGTTGTGGGTTATGATGAATGTTGATCCAATTGAGTGGATTTTGATTGTTTATGATTGAATTGTTAGTAAATCATGTTTTTAGGATGAAATTACATGTAATCATTCCTAACCCATGTCTAGAAAGATGAAATTGAAGTAAGTGGGTTTTGTGCCTTGAAAGGGAAAATTGAGGAGTTAGAGGTAATCTTCTAGGATTGATGATATGTATAGTAGATTGCTTGAGAGTAAAGCATGTAGACATGAATTGAATTAGATTAAGGTATGCTTGTTGAATCATGATTAGTATTGCTTGAGATTGAGCCTATATGATGATATATGATTATAATTGCTTAAGAATGAAGCATGTGCTTAGAATGTCTTGAGATCTAGGCATATGTGATGATTGTAAGAAGTATTGCTTTGAGAGAAAGGCTTGTAGCTATGAATGTTGAATGTTAGGGCTTTAAGAGTAAAGCTAGTATGATGAATCATGAATGTTAAGGCTTTGAAAGTGAAGCGTATATGATAATGGTGGAATAGTAGATAGAATTATTGTGGAAGGACTTTACCTACATGATCTACCTTATGAATGTATGAATGCATGAATCTATAAATGTGAAAGGTTTTCTCACATAGAATGATTCTAGGTTGAAAGGTTTGCTCACCTAAATGAATCAAAGCATGTTTAATTATGATAGTTTGAAGTAGTGATATGATATCCCTTCATGAATAGCTTGACTTGGTAAGACAAGACCATGCATGTTAGCTTGAGTAGTAGATCTCATGGATAGCCTTGGATTGAGAAATTGTACACTTCCAAAGGTTAGCTTGAACTAGCATGAGAGGATGCTTGCATGATAGCATGACTTGGTAAGGCCAAACCATTTCATTGGTAGCTTGGATTGAGCAATAGTACCCTTCCTTGATGCGCTTGGACTTGCATGAGAGTGTGCTTTCCATGATAGCTTGGTCTAGCATAATGAGGTGCTTTTCCTTGATAGCCTTGAATTGGTAAATCGTACCATTCATGAGTAATGTTTGTATTGGACTAGTAAAAAAGTATTTTCCATGAATATTATCAAGAGCTAAAGAGGGACTAGTCCCTAATCAAAGTAGCATGATTATGATGAATCAAGGTTACTTCAAGGAAGTATCGTAAGTATGTTTCATATATGAGATTTGCTTGTATGATGTATGCTTAGCTAGGATTGTTGCTAGAGTTTCCTTCCTTGATATGTATGACCCAAATCATAGATAAGGATAAGTTGAGGTTACTTGAGAAGTGTTCCTCTTACATTATGATGATCTAGATGCATTGATTATGCCTATGACTCTGTTGTTATCTCTTATGCTTATAGCTTATGTCTTATGTTGACTTATGCTTATGTTATGTTCTTGATGATGTTATGCTAGCTATCATATTTAGTACATTTTGTATTAACACATACTCTTGCCTACATTCTTATTAAATGTAGGGTCCGGCGATATCGACTTCCATCTCCGTGGCTAGGATCTTAGTAGAAGCAAGGATTGAAGCTTTGGTGAGTCCTCATAGTATCTGAGGAGATAGTCACCATGTTCTTATATCTTTCATTTTATGTTTAGACTATTGTATGGGTTGTGTCCCAAGATTTTATTTATGATGTCTAGATGGTTTGAGACAAAGTGTAATAGACTTCCGCTCGTTTTATAAAAAGACTTTGATTGTATGGAAAATGATTGAAATTTCCGCATCATTTCTATTACCTTATGTTATGAAAGCTAAGTGGCTTGTATGAGGTCCTTCGGGGTCTTGTACGCCATGTTACGTCTAGGGGGTACCCCTGGGTCGTGACAAACTTGGTAATCAGAGCACAAGGTGTAGAATGGTTCTCAGATGTCTCAAGCCACATCTAGTAGAGTCTTGTTCATAAGTGTGAAGCGCGCCACATTTATGAATGAGAGGCTACTAGATTTTTAGGAAACTTCACTTCTTCATTTCTATAAGTCGTGCGATAGATTTTAAATCTATAAGGTCTTTCTCATAATCCTTTCCCGATGGTCTTCAGTATATGGCTACTACAAGGGCTAATGCTAGAAGAAATGAGGAAGACAATGTGGATCAAGAAGCTCCTCCACAAGCTCCGGTTGACCCTATGGCTGAGAATGTGACTAATACGGAGTTTAGATCGGCTTTTCAAGTGTTGGCTCAAGTCGTGACGGCCCAAGCCAATAGGGAGGTTGTAGTCCCCGTGAACCCAAATGTGGGTACGTCGACTTCAAGAGTGAGGAACTTTACTAGGATAAGCCCTCCGAAATTTTATGGTTCAAAGATGGAGAAAGATCCCCAATAGTTTATAGTAGAGGTCCATAAGGTATTAGATATTATGGAAGTTACTCCGGTAGAGAAGGCGGAATTGGCCGCTTACCAACTTAAGGGGGTTGCTCAAGTTTGGTTTAATCAATGGAAAGAAGCAAGAATGGTGGAAATGGGTCCCATAGAGTAGGAGAGGTTCAAAAATACTTTTCTTGATAGGTTCTTCCCCCTAGAGATGAGAGAGGCTAAGGTGGTTGAGTTCATTAACCTTAGGCAAGGTAGTATGAGCGTTAAGCAATATGCTTTGAGGTTTACTCAACTATCTAAGTATGCTCCGTCTATATTGGCCGACTCTAGGTTGAGAATGAGTAAGTTTATATTCTGATTTGGTAGTGAAAGAATGTTGTACGGCTATGCTTGTTCATGATATGGATATTGGTCGTCTTATGACTCATGCCCAACAAATTGAGGAAGAAAAGCTAAAAGGGAGGTCTAGAGAGAAGAAAAGGTCTAGAATGGATGATGATAAGTTCTCCTATGATGGGTCTGATGGACATGGTCGTTCTAGGAATCGATAAAGGTCTTCCGGGCAAGGTTCTTCCAGTTCTCCTAAGTACAATAAGGATAGAGTGTCTAACCCTAAACCGCAAAGAATTAGTAGTGAATCCATATGGCCTACTTGTGCTAGGTGTGGAAAAAGACATGAGGGTATATGTTTAGCCGGCATAGAGGGTTGTTTTAGTTGTGGTGAAAGTGGTCACAAAATGAGGAATTGTCCAAAGGCAAAAGCTAAAGGAAGAGAGGATGCTCATAACCAAAACCGGTTCTATGCACTTCAAGCTAGAGGTGAACAAGAGTGTGCTCCTGATGTGGATCCCGGTATGTTGAAAGCTTCTTAATTAGATGTTTATGCTTTGCTAGATTTTGATGTCCTCTTTGTGATGGTTTGGTTACACTCTTATTATGCTTCTCTTTTATGGTGTGTAGTTAAATTTTTAGTTCCCGAAAGAGCCTATCCGAGAGTGGAAGTGGGGAAAAATCTATGCCAAAAGTTTGGGTTGTTTCTTGTCTTAAAGATGACTTTAAGGGTTACATGTACCACCTAGTTAGGGTGAGGGGGATAGATTCAAGTGTTGACCGACTCCAAAGATATAGTTATCTTTTTAAGATTGATCTTAGGTCGGGTTAGAACCAAATGAGGGTAAAAAATGATGATGTCCCGAAGACGGCTTTTAGAACCCGGTATAGTCATTATGAGTTGTAGTAATGTTGTTCGAATAGTAAACTCTACCAAGGGTAGTGTTATGGTTCAAGATGGTTCTGGATCGTCTTTTGTGTTAGATATAAAAGTTAAGCAATGTCTTGATCCGACCTTAGTAGAATTGAAAGAGCCGGTGCTTAGAAAGTCCGTTGAGGCTTCCTCCCAAGGGGGAGATGGTGTGCTTAGATAGAAAGGTCATTGTGTGATCCAAATGTTTGTGACTTGGGCTTGCTTGAAACACCTCACCCAAGAAGAGTGTAGTGAGTGTGGTAAGAAAGGGAAGCTTAGTCCCCGTATTGTAGGCCCATGAGAGATCTTGAGACATGTGGTTAGGGTGCTTATGAGATAGCTTTGCCAAACAAGTGGCATAGGTGTATCTGGTTTTTCCATGTCTCTAAGTAGAAAGGAGTGTGTTGGAGATCTGACATCCCTAGTTCCCTTAGAAGGTTTGGGAGTAGATGAAAGTTCTTCCTATGAGGGAGTTCCGGTTAAGATGTTAGACCGGCAAGTTAAGAAAGTGAGAATCAAAGGAGAGTTCCTCTTGGTTAGCTCTTTGTTTGAAGTCATGTGTGTCTTATGTGTTTCCATGATTTCCTTGTTATGCATGTTCATGAAAAAACTTAAGTTTTTAAAGAAATGACTTATGTGAATTATTTTTCCTCATGTTGTTGTGCATTGAGTATGAGTTGCCAATAGACTTTATGAGATGAATTGTTGAACATGCCTTAGCTAGGAGTTGAGAGATTCCTCCGTGAATGAATGCTTTTTTAGAACAAATTGCATATGAGCTCCATGAGATTGTTTTGAGCATGTTTTAGCTCGGAGATGGTAGTTCCTCCTTAGACATGATTAATTATGATATTTCATGCATAATAGGTTGTTAGATGAAGTTCCTACCTCATTGTGTAGCATTGAGTATGTTTAGTTTGGAGATGAAGTTCCTCCTTGGTTGTGTGCATTTAGATGAGTTGCATGCATGATGGGTTGCTAATCTTAAGTCGTTACCTTTAAGAAGTGCCTAGAATGTCATTCGAGGACGAATGTTCCCAAGGGGGAGATAATGTAACACCCTGGATTCGAGATAGAGGGCATAGCATGTTGGAAACTCAAGGTACCACATTACAGGGACCAACCACGGCTCGTGGGTGAGCCCACGCCCCGTAGGTGGCCCCGTAGATGGACCCCTAAGAAAACTGCCTAAAGCAGTAACCACGCAAGGACCCACGCCCCGTGGATGGGTCCACAACTCGTGGTTAGGGGTCCGTGGATCCAAGCCCTTTTTGCCAACTCTCTGAACCCAAACAACGGTTGACAAGGATGGACCGTGGGTCCATCCACGGCCCGTCAACGTGGTCTCGTGGGTCAACTTGGGTTTTTAAGCTTAGGGGCATAATGGGACTTTTCGATTTTAATTAGAATTAAGTGGTGTTGTTTTACCCTAGCTTAGACCACCTATATAAGTACTTTAGACCCCTAAATTTATTAATTCTAAGTCATTATTCAAGACCCCCAAAACAAATCTCAAAGCTCCTCTCTCAAATAATTCTCTCTCTAGAAAGTTGAAGAAGAAGAAGAGAGTGCAAGCTAGGTCAAGTCAAGTTTTCAATCTTCCAAGCTTTGTGGGCTTTGTAATCAAGGTATGGTGGCTTTTCATCCATGGATTTCTTCCATCCATGGAGACCCCTAGAATTCCCCAATTGTGAAGAAGAATTCCCCAATTCTAGTTAGGGTTTCTTCCAATGTTGTGGGTTATGATGAATGTTGATCCAATTGAGTGGATTGTGATTGTTTATGATTGAATTGTTAGTAAATCAGGTTTTTAAAATAAAATTATATGTATCCATGCCTAACCCATGTCTAGAGAGATGAAATAGAAGTAAGTGGGTTTTGTGCCTTGAAAGGGAAAATTGAGGATTTAGAGATAATCTTCTCAGATTGATGATATGTATAGTAGATTGCTTGAGAGTAAAGCATGTTGATTAAGGTATGCTTGTTGAATCATGATTAGTATTGCTTGAGATTGAGCCTATATGATGATATATGATTAGAATTACTTAAGAATGAAGCATGTGATTAGAATTTCTTAAGATCTAGGCATATGTGATGATTGTAAGAAGTATTGCTTTGAGAGTAAGGCTTGTAGCTATGAATGTTGAATTTTAGGGCTTTGAGAGTAAAGCTAATATGATGAATCATGAATGTTAAGGCTTTGAGAGTGAAGCTTATATGATAATGGTGGAATAGTAGATAGAATTATTGTGGAAGGACTTTACCTACATGATCTATCTTATGAATGTATGAATGCATGAATGTATAAATGTGAATGGTTTTCTCACATAGAATGATTCTAGGTTGAAAGGTTTGCTCACCTAAATGAATTAAAGCATGTTTAATTATGATACTTTGAAGTAGTGATATGATATCCCTTCATGAATAGCTTGACTTGGTAAGACAAGACCATGCATGTCAGCTTGAGTAGTAGATCTCATGGATGGCCTTGGATTGAGAAACCGTACCCTTCCAAAGGTTAGCTTGCACTAGCATGAGAGGATGCTTGCATGATAGCATGACTTGGTAAGGCCAAACCATTTCATTGGTAGCTTGTATTGAGCAATAGTACCCTTCCTTGAGTAGCTTGGACTTGCATGAGAGTGTGCTTTCCATGATAGCTTGGTCCAGCATAATGAGGTGTTTTTCCTTGATAGCCTTGAATTGGTAAATCGTAACCATTCATGAGTAATGTTTGTATTGGACTAGTAAAGAAGTACTTTCCATGAATAGTAACAAGAGCTAAAGAGGGACTAGTCCCTAATCAAAGTAGCATGATTATGATGAATCAAGGTTACTTCAAGAAAGTATCATAAGTATGTTTTAAATATGAGATTTGCTTGTATGATGTATGCTTAGCTTGGATTGTTGCTAGAGTTGCCTTCCTTGATATGTATGACTAGAGGTGGATGACCCAAATCCTAGATAAGGATAACTTGAGGTTACTTGAGAAGTGTTCCTCTTACATTATGATGATCTAGATGCATTTATTATGCATTTGACTAAGTTGTTATATCTTCTGCTTATAGCTTATGTCTTATGTTGACTAATGCTTATATTATGCTCTTGATGATGTTATGCTAGCTATCTTATTTAGTACATTTTGTACTAACGCATACTCTTGCCTACATTCTTATCAAATGTAGGGTCCAGCGATATCGACTTCCATCCCCGTGGTTAGGATCTTAGTAGAAGCAAGGATTGAAGCTTTGGTGAGTCCTCATAGTATCCGAGGAAATAGTCACCATATTCTTATATCTTTCATTTTATGTTTAGACTATTGTATGGGCTGCTTCCCAAGATTTTATTCATGATGTCTAGACGGTTTGAGAAAAAGTATAATATACTTCCGCTCGTTTTATAAAAAGACTTTGATTGTATGGAAAATGATTTAAATTTCCGCATCATTTCTATTACCTTATATTATGAAAGCTAAGTGGCTTGTATGAGGTCCTTCGGGGTCTTGTACGCTATGTTACGTCTACGGGACACTCCTGGGTCATGACAATTTTTTTCTCAAAAAACTTTATGAGGACCTCCGTAATGAGTTGGGAACCTTCACATATACCTACAATATTTTTTTGAACCCCCATTTCCGCATTTACAAGCCCTTTTTAAAGAATCACCCAAATTTCCCGATTTTTCGTGTGTATTCGCCCATGGATCTGGCGCCAGGGGCACGCAAAAAACTTTCTCAAAATTCTTTATGAGGACCTCCGTAATTAGTTGGGGAACCATCACGTATACTCACACCATTTTTTTAACACCCATTTCCGCATTTACAAGCCTTTTTTTAAGAATCGCCAAAATTCTCTGATTTTTCGTGTGTTTTAGCCCATGGATCTAGCGCCTGGAGAAACCAAAAAAAAATCTCAAAAAACTTTATGAGGACCTCTGTAATGAGTTAGGGAACATTCAGTATACTCACACCATTTTTTAACTCTCATTTCTGCATTTACAAGCCCATTTTTTTGAATTGCCCAAATTCCCTAATTTTTCGTGTGTATTAGTCCATTGATCTGGCGCCCGGAGCACCCAAAAAAAAAATTAAAAAAATTCTTATGAGGACCTCTGTAATGAGTTGGAGAACCTTCACGTACACTCACACCATTTTTTAAACACTCATTTTTGCATTTATAGGCCCTTTTTAAAAATCATCCATTTTCGTGTGTATTAGCCCATGGATATGGCGCCGGGAGCAACCAAATGTTTTTCACAAAAAACTTTATGAGGACATCCGTAATGAGTTGGGGAACCTTCACGTATACTCACACCATTTTTTAAACGCCCATTTCCGCATTTAACAGCCTTTTTTTAAGAATCGCTCAATTTCCATGATTATTCATGTGTGTTAGCCCATGGATCTGGCGCCCAGAGCACCCAAAATATTTTTCGCAAAAAACTTTATGAGGACCTCCGTAATGATTTTGGGAACCTTTACGTATACTCACACCATTTTTTAAAGTCCATTTCTGAATTTACAAGCCTTTTTTTAAGAATCGCCCAAATTCCATAATTTTTCGTGTGTATTAGCCCAAGGATCAAGCGCCCGGAGCACCCAAAAGAAATTTCTCAAAAAACTTTATGAGGGCCTCTGTAATGAGTTGGGGAAGCTTCACGTATACTCACACCATTTTGAACGCCCATTTCCGTATTTACAAGCCATTTTTTAAGAATTGCCCTAATTCTCTGATTTTTCGTGTGTATTAGCCCATGGATCTGGCGCCCGAAGCACCCAATATTTTTTTCTCAAAAAACTTTATGAGGACCTCCGTAATGAGTTGGGGAACCGTCACGTATACTCACACCATTTTTTTAACGCCCATTTCCGCATTTACAAGCCTTTTTTTTAGAATCGTCCAAATTTCCTAATTTTTCGTGTGTATTAGCTCAAGGATCTGGCGCCCGGAGCACCCAAAAAAAATTCTCAAAAAACTTTATCAGGACCTCTGTAATGAATTGGAACCTTCAAGTATACTCACACCATTTTTTTAACACTCATTTCTGCATTGACAAGCCATTTCTTAAGAATCACCTAAATTTTTCAATTTTTCGTGTGTATTAGCCCATGGATCTGGCGTCCGGAGAACCAAAAAAAAATTCTCAAAAGACTTTCTGAGGACCTCCGTAATGAGTTGGGGAACCTTTACATATACTCACATCATTTTTTTAACGTCTAATTCCGTATTTACAAGCCTTTTTTTAGAATCGCCCAAATTTCCCGATTTTTCGTCTGTATTAGACCATAGATTTTGCGCTTGGAGCACCCAAAAGTTTTTTCTCAAAAAGCTTCATGAGGACCTCTATAATGAGTTGGAGAACCTTCACGTATACTCACACCATTTTTTAACGCTCATTTCCGCATTTACAAGCCCTTTTTAATTAATTACCCAAATTTCCCGATCTTTCGTGTGCATTAGCCCATGGATCTGGCGCCTGGAGCACCCTAAATTGTTTTCTCAAAAAACTTTATGATGACCTCCGGAATGAGTTGGGGAACCTTCACATATACTCACACCATTTTTTTAACGTCCATTTCCGCATTTACAAGCCCTTTTTGAAAAATCGCCCAAATTTTCCATTTTTTTCGTGTGTATTATCCCATGGATCTGGCGCCCGGAGAACCCAAAAAAAAATACTCAAAAAACTTTATGAGGACCTCCGTAATAAGTTGGGAAACCTTCACGTATACTCACACCATTTTAAACTCCCATTTCCGAATTTACAAGCCTTTTTTTAAGAATCACCCAAATTCCTCAATTTTTCGTGTGTATTAATCCATGGATCTGGCGCCCGGAATACCCAAAACAAATTCTCAAAAAACTCTATGAGGATCGCTGTATTGAGTTGGGGAACCTTCACGTATACTCACACCTTTATTTTAACGTCCATTTCCGCATTTACAAGCTTTTTTTTAAGAATCGCTCAATTTTTTGAATTTTTCGTGTGTATGTATATATATATATATATATTGAGAGAGAGAGATTAGCCAATGAATCCGGCGCTCGGAGCATCCAAAATTGTTTTCTCAAAAAATTTATGAAGGCCTCCGTAATGAGTTGGGGAACCTTCACGTATACTCAGACCATTTTTTAACGCCCATTTCAGCATTTACAAGCCCTTTTTTAAGAATTTCCCAAATTCCCTGATTTTTCGTTTGTATTAGCCCATTGATTTGGCGCCCGAAGCATCCAAAAAAAATTCTCAAAAAACTTTATGAGGACCTACGTAATGAGTTGGGGGAACCTTCATGTATACTCACACCATTTTTTAACGCCCATTTCCGCATTTACAAACCCTGTTTTAAGAATCGCCCAAATTCCCTGATTTTTCGTGTGTATTTGCCCATGGATTTGGCGCCCGGATCACCCAAAAAAAACAATTCTCAAAAAACTTTATGAGGACCTCCGTAATGAGTTGGGAACCTTCACGTATACTCACACCATTTTTAATGTCTATTTCCACATTTACAAGCCTTTTTAAGAATCGCCGAAATTCCCTAATTTTTCGTGTGTATTAGCCCATGGATCTGGCGCCCAGAGCACTACAAGAATCGCCCACAGCTTTATCATGATGGAATAATACTATAAGATTTGGAATTAGTGATATCAGTCTTGGGTGGGACCCGTATCTGTCATGGAATGCTTGCATGGAAAGAAATAGAATCATAGTTTGAAATTTTTGGAGGCGACAATGTATTTGCTAAGAAAACTTTAATACGAGTGACAGTTGAGAGTAAGGTAAATGACCGGTGTGCTTATGATGTTTATTAGCATTAAGAGTGTCGACTTTAGTGGAGTACTGTGAAGAGTATATGGAGTCTTATAAATCAAGTGTGGGTACGATCGTAATGGGACCAGACCGGTGGATTGTGGGTAGATAAAAATCAATGAGATGGAGTCAACTGAATGAAAATGTTTGATATGGACTCTTTGGAGGGATTCTTTAGTGTATTCAACATTGGTTCCATACATTCTTATTTGACCACCTATTTTGTCCTAGACATGATTTGGAGTATGATTCACTATTTATGCACATGCGTGTTTTCACTTCTATGGGTAGATCCCTAATGGTTGATCGGGTATACTGATCTTGCGATGTCCTCTTTGCATAGTAGGATGCTTGAGCTGACTTGGTTATTTTAGATATGATACATTTGGTATTGTCTTGGAGCAGTAGAATGCACAACCTTGCTTAAGAGAATTTATAGAAGTGCTACCATAGATACTTACAGTTGTCTGATAGTCTTAATATTCATCTCATCGTTGAGGTCACGTTTTATATATGTGTTATTGAATGTAGGGACTGTTGGGTCTAGCTCTACCGTTCTTAAGGATTGTCTACAATCACAACTACTAATTTAGCATTCTGACAGTGTTGTTAAAGATTTTGTATGCTTAGGTGTATCGCTCGTTGGGTGGTTACTTGATTTCCTTCTTTGGGTTAGATAAATTTGATCCTCCCTTGATGAGTACCCGATGTCTAAAGATTAGATTTTTATAACTTAAGTCCGTGGAAAGATTGTGTTGTGAAAAGGAAATCTTGATAAGATCTGTGATGGTTTGTGCATTATGGGTGTGTGGTGGTTGGTTAAAGTTCACTTCTGGTTGTAGCCGGTATCGATTCAGAATTTTATCTTGGTTATGTGAGAAAAGATTTGTCATGATGGTTGTGTTATGGTCCAGTGGGTTTCAGTTTGGATTGGGTTCATGGGTTAGTCTGTGGCTTGGCAATAACTCCTAATTTGTAGATCTTCCAAAGTTTGATTTGAAAGTTCAATTCTTAGTAGTTGATCTTGATAAAGTTTGATTTGAAAGTTCAATTATTAGTAGTTGATCTTGATGGAGTTGTCTTAAGGAGGAGCTCATTTGTAGAGATGAACACCGACTCTGGAAGATCATACCGCATGCTTTTGGTAACATCAATTATTCTTACTTCTCCTCTTTTATGTTCGAAATTTGGAAAATATGAGAGTTGACATGTTAATTGGCATAAAGATTAGAAACTTGATTATAGAGTTGAGTGAGTTTTTGGGTCTAGGGTAAAACTATAGTAATATGGGTGTTGTTAGTTTTGGAATCTTATTGTGGTTATTTATTTTATTAGATTGCACTGATTTGGAAGCTCAACGAAAGGGGAAAAACTCAAGACCCGGAGTGATTATTCAATTAATTAAGGCAAGTGAATTTCTAAACCCTTGTTAAGTGTATAGAATCGTGTATTTCCTTGTGGTATGTGTTGGGGAGTAATGAGACTTGGTGATGGGTTGACTTGTCCATATTGAATAACTCTAATGATGAAAAATGAGTGATAAAAGGCAATGTGATTAATTATTGGTGTGTCATATGTTCAGAATTCTTCCAATAACAAGGTGCACTAAGTCATCCAATAAATTGGCACACACTTTTAGCTTAAGGCAGGGGTAAAGTGAATCTCCCAAAATTGAAGCTACCTAATTACAATAGCAAATCAACCTCTCTGCCAAAAAAACATTTAAAAGTAAAAATATTTATTTCAAAAAGACAGTGCATAAGACAATCATTGTACAACAATTCTTCTAGCAAATAAAACCAATGAAGAATATAAAATCTAGAATATATTTCCCCAGCAAATAAGACAAAAGAAGTTAGAGTTTAGAATGCATTCATCCAGCAAAAACTAATATCAAAGAACCCACAACAACAAAATAAGAATTCTCCAAATTTTTTACTTATCTCGTTAAAAAATACTCTAACTCTAATAGTTTCAACACAATGATAGCAAGCTTCTTCCTAATTACATTCAGTAAAGTAAATACCTTGATAGTTAAATTTTGAGCTAAATCAGGGGTAAAAATAAAGAGTAAGGCTTACTTTCAATGAATATCAACCAGATCCTCAGGATTAGGTTAGAACAGTAGTGCCTACAATATTTTAACAACAGATTGTCTTGGTTATTAAAAAGAACATGAAACAATAACAGAACAAGTAACAAAAATCAACCCAGAAACAGTTTTTAAGCAAAAGATTCAATATTACCCTTACATTATTTACTAAAAAACTGAACTAAATAACACATTTTGCTGGAAAAAAGCTATTATGTAGGTGTGGGAGGGGGAGAAATAGAGAGATACCTTTTAGCGGAGAGTGCAAGTTGATAGTCAGTAATCACAAAAAGTTGAAGTTAGCTGCATTATAAAACAAAAATAAACAAATCAGTGTACAATTTACTTCCACAAAAGCAAATAAAAATAAATCACAGTAAAATCCTTGAATCTTAATTCCTATTTTTCAGAAAATCGTACTTCAAAAAAAGCCCTGTTTTCATAACACCCAAACCACTAAAACCCCTATTTTTAGAATATCCCAATCTTACAACAAGCTAAAGGAAACGGAAAGAGTTGAAATTTAAAAAGTCTCTATTTTCAAAACATCACAATCTAGTAACCAAACCATTCTCTAAATTTTGCAATCCAATCTCGAACCTATCATCAAAACACTAAATAAAACAAAGAAAGGATCAAAAAAAACAAAGAGAGATCACTTCTATTGAAGATCAAGATCATATCTTTTCACATGATAAAATCAAACATGACCAATATATTCTATAAAGTTTGCAATCCAATCTCGAATTCATCATCAAACACTAATTTGTAAAAGATCATCACTTATCTTGGCTACTAAGAGAACATATAGAAAAGATCATCTTAACAATTTCAAAAGATACACTGGAGGCTGGAATATATTACTGGGTTGTAAGTATTCAACCTTTTATTTGTAAATCTCTCTTCTAACCCAATCAATTAACACGAAGCATAAAAATCAATTAACTAGAGACAACACAAGATCATTTTTTTTTGAAGATCAAGATCATTTTTTTCATTGATAAATTCAATTAACCAGCGGCTTCGCAAACATCTTAAAACTAACCCATTCTATAAAATTTGCACTCCAACCTCAAATCCATCAGCACAACACTAAATAAAACAAAGAAAACCACAAACACAAAGAGAAATCATGCTGATCAATTTTTTTCACCAGCGGCTTCGCAAATATCTAATAACCAATCCATTCTATAAATTTCACAATCTAATCTCGAACCCATCATCAGAAGCACTAAAAAACAAAAACAAAGAAAAAACCACAAAATCAAAGAGAGTTCAATTCTATTGAAGATCAAGATCTTCTTTTTCTACTCATAAACTGCAAATTTCACAATCTAATCACGAATGCATCATCAAAACACTACATAAAACAATGAAAAATCCAACAAACATATCGAAAAAGCATTTTCCATTGAAGATTGAGATCTTCTTTTTTCACTAATAAACAATAGCTCTCCAAACATCTAACAAAACCAACCAACCCATTCTACAAATTTCTAAAACCCATCAACAAAACACTACATAAAACAAATAAAAACCCAACAAACACAACAAAAAATCAATTTTGATTTGTAGCAGGGGAAGCATCAAGATTATTCAGCTGTTGTTCACGATCCATAACAATAATTAACAGTAAACCCAGAACAAAAAATGTTGTAGCAACAAGCCACGCAGTTTTTCCAGTACTCTTCGCAAGTTTGAAAAGAGTACTCTTATTTTTACAAACCCATCAGAGATGACAATTTGGAATCTCACTTGTGAGATAGAGATAGAAGGAGATAAGAATTTGAGAGCTCACTTGTGAGATGAAGATGGAGAAATCCGTCGAAAAGCCCTAGAATTTCATCTGAGCTTTTCACTTCTAAGCTTTCTGGAAAAGCTCTAGTTTTTCACTTCTAAGCTTTCTGAAAAGTGGTAATGTGATTTAATGCCTTGAATAGATTTTTTTTATTTTTTGTTTACCAAAAAAAAATTTTGCAACAACCTTAGTGATAGATTATAACGTCCGTCGCTACCAAATAAATATATTTATTTAGATTAAATTCTAGCGATGAATTTTTCCGTCACTATATAATTTAAATTTCATAAAAATTTATTTATAATTCTTGCAACGCTTTTCCGTCACAAATTCATCGCGGAATATTAATTAAATTTGTGACACATAATTTGTTGTAAAATCCGTAGCGAAAATTAGGGCGCCAAAGTTTCGCGCTAATTTTTAGCGACTAAAATAATATTCCGTCGCCAATCCGTCGCTATATCATAACTCAAAAAATTAATTTTAACTTTGGCAACAAAATGACTATTCCGTTGCGAATCCATCGTTATTTAGTGACAGAATATAATTCGCCGCTAAACACTGTTTTTTTAGTAGTGGAATGGTTTGAAAGACTTATTGATTCATTGTTGATGTGGTATCGCGATTGTGTTGTTGTGAATGGTGCACTGTTATGAAAATGGTCATCTCCTCATAATTTGTGTGAACATGTCATTTGCATTGGTTCTGAGACATGGTTGTGATAAGTGTTATGTGGATTGAGTAAGAATAAGAAATTAAAGAGGATGTACCATTTCGAGGGACGTATCACGCGCCGCGACGGATATATATATTTTTAAACATTAGCTTATTTCAATTAAAATAATTATTTTTTAAACAACCTTTAAGACCTTATTTATTTAATTTAAGTTTGATCGGTTAACCGTTTTAATATGGATCTTAAAGAATGTCTTACCCCTTCCCTTTAGGATTAATTGAACTCTTATCTTAGAATCTCTAATTGGTTAGAAAACCTTACAATTGAGTCAATTTGAAAAAATTTAAGTGTCCTAACTTACCCTTGTAATAGTTAGGTGGCGAACTCTTAAGTTAATTAATTTAGAAATCACCAATATGTTGTACACTAATTTGATCTCGGTTAAAATGGGGTATAGCATGTATCGTTAGGTCAGACATGGATCACTATACTTGACATTGCATTTCATTGCATTGCACATTTTTATCATTGGTGAATTTGATCTTGTGTGTTGTTGATCTTGTGAGTGTCTTTCTGTGGAACTTGTGATTGATGAATATTGAGTTTGTTGTTGAAGATATGTAATTGTTATAGTGTTGTTGTTGAGCTGTGAGCTATGTAAATTGTGAATTGTTAGGTTGGGCTGGTTTTTATGCTGGTTGTAGTTGTGGAGGTTCGGTTGGGGTGTAAGGAGTGCTCGTATTCTATTCCCTTAGCTTCTGTTTAGAAGTTTACTTGTTGAATACCGTGTGGTTTGGTATTCACCCCTTGCTTCTACATTTTGGTAGGTTACTAGCCCGGATCTTTGTGATACTTTTTTTCTTCTTTTCTTGTCTGAGGCTTCTTGTGGAGGTTTGTGAGGTAGCTGTTTGTCATCTCAACAGACCTTCTTTCTCCTTATTTATGATTTTGTTTTATTCTAGAAACAATGTTATTTGAGACTTGTATTTTCTTTCAATTTTGCTATAACACATTAGAGGCTTGTACTCGTGACAATCAGGTTTTGGGGTATATTTAAGACGATTATGAGTTTCCACATTATATTAAAGTATTAGACTTTTATTATAGTTTATTTCCGCACTTCATCGTAATGGTTGAGTTTTAGGCTGACTTGTCTAGATGGGATAAGACGAGTGTCATCACATTCGTTTTTGGATTGTAACAGTTGGGGTCTTGTCCCGACCTAGTATACTACTCTTAGAAGCTTGAAGTTAGGATTGTATTGATGTATGTTGTCGACTTTGCTGACCTTGTTGTTTTGCCTTGTTAACATAGTGGACTGTGGCCTTGATCGTATATGAATATATGTTCATTTTATATGTTTCTAGATACTATGATGGTCTCAATTGCCAACATAGAATCTTGATTATAGATAACATGATGACCTAGACTGCCCACACAGAATTTAGTTTATGTTCTATATGAATTAATTGCAACATAAAATTGGTTTACATTTAGGGTGTGTTTGGTATTCCTAGAAAATATTTCCTGGAAAACAAGTGGATTTCTAACTTATTTTCTCATGTTTGGTTGGTGAGTAGATAATATTTTTTGGAAAATATTTTTTAATGTTTGGTTGGTGAATGAAATTTTTTTTTCCAAAAAATATCTTTTATTTTTGTCTTGACACTAAAAAATACTATTTAAGAAAATATTTTTTTATCCGAAGATCAACCCCGATAATTGATCTAGGACCCGATCCCGACACTCAAACTAGGACAGGACCCCGATGACCGTTCCAAAATCGACCCTAAGATCTGAACCAGGACCTGACCTAGGGAAAAAAAATCAAAAATAATATTTTTTTAAAAAAACTGACGGGGTTGCTTGGGGGTTGGGTGGTTGGGGTGGGGTAGGGGTAGGGGTTGGTAAAAAATATCTTAAAATTTGAAACATTTTTCAAAAATAATTTTTTAAAATTTTTTAGTTTTTTTATTTGAGGGGGGTTGGTTTGGGGGTAGGAATAAAAATATATTTGAAATTTAAAAAGTAGGAAAAAAAATTTTAAAAAAATTGAATGGAGAGGGTCGGGTACAAGGTATGAGTAGGGTAAGAAAAAAAAATTAAAGGATAAAGTAGAGTTTAGGAAAACGTTTTCCTTAATTTTGGAAGGGAAGTCATTTTCCTTAAATTTGAGAAAAATGAGTTGATTTGAAAAATATTTTTCAAACATGAAAAAATAGAAAAACATTTTCTAAAAAATGTTTTCCTCCGTACCAAACACACCCTTGGTAACTCTAACAAGATTTGATACCTTTGGAATCAGAGTGATGGTTGTACAATTTATAGGAACATACAATCTCCCAGAAGCAAAGAATTCCAAAACAGCTTCAATAATATCATCTTGCATCACTGCCCAAGTTGTACACATAACCCTATCACTTCCTCCTCAATATCAACCTTGTTATAAATCATTTCAACCTCAGAGTTGAGCATCCCAAATATTGGAGTTGAGCAGCCCAGAAATGTAGCTTATTTTGTGCAAGTCAACACTCTTTGTTATGAATATAAAATGGAGTTATTTTTTATTTTTGGTGAGTAACTTGGAATTAAAAAAAAAAAAAGTGAAAATATTTTTTTGTTATTTTTCAAATTCTTGAAATTTCAAAATTTTATGGTCAAACATGCTTTTTGAAGTTCAACTTTAGAAAAAGGTTAAACAATTTCATAGTCAAACACCTCGTAACTTGTATATATACCTCAGTGCAGTGGCATAGCTATATGGTTGTCCATCGGAAAAAATATTTGTATGTACAAATAAAATGATACACTGAATGATTAAATAACATGTATTGAACACTTGTAACAAAACAAGCTATTACAGCCTAGTGGTTTTAGATGCTTGTAAAACTCAGAATTTTGTATATGTTTATCCTAACTATTTGTATACAATTTATGAAAATTTCATGACAACTTACCATATTTGTATATTTGACAAGCGAAGTATACAAACGAAGTTCTAAAAAATTCTTAAATGTATAAATACAGAATTTATATATACTTACTTTATTTGTATATTCGCAAGCGAAATATATAAACCGCAGCCTCCATAGCAAACGTAACTATAGCTATGAAGCGCAATTATCGAAACTATAATCATAGAGTCTTATTATATCTATTATATTTGCCATTTTTAAAATTTTCTCTACTTTTTAAAAAAAAATTATTATACTATTTCTGAACACCCTTTATGAAATTTCTAACTTCATCCGCAATGCATAAATGTTTAATTTTATGTTGTGGACAAAGATAGAATCATTAAGGGTGTGTCCACATGTTGCTCCTTAGTCAAAAGAAGAATCAACTCCAGAAGAAACTATTAGGCATATATATTGTACTGGTCCAGTTAATACTTTCTCCGTTTCATATTAGTTGATCATTTTATTTTTTTACGTATATTAAGAAATCATAAATAAGAAGATAATTTTACTAATTCACATTTTAAAAGACTTTTGGAAATTTTACAAACAAATGTGAATACTTTCAAAAAGAATTAATTACAAAGATAACATAGAAAATTTAATATTTTCTTTATTTAATAAAGTTGAAAACTAATATAAAACGGAGAGAATATACGTGATTAATCATCAATATTCTGGTATCACCCAACTGTATTATGCTTTGTAAAATTTTCAAATATTACACACAGAATATATGCCAATTAATCAAGCAGAGTGATAAGTTATTTATAATCCGATTAATTTGAATTCGTATTAAATAGACTTATTAACTGAAGAGGTTAATTAAAGGCGCTTTCTATAAAATAAAAATAAAAATCCTTCATTTTTAATAACCTTGAATGAGTTTTTTTTTTCTTTAATAACAGTCGGTGGATATATGATATATCATTTGTTTAGTTTAGATAATGGAGCCAAATATATTCTAGTAATTATAAGAAGATAAGTACCTATCAATGTCATGAGTCATGATGAGAATGTAACACAATTATTAGCACCTATATATTTGTATTAATTTTGACAAAACTTGAAGTCACAAACATGTATTTTATTTAGTGATTAAGACGTGTAATATTATTTATTAGTCACATACCCTAAGTTGGCCCGTAAATAATATGTATATATGTAATAGATGCTCCTACTCTCTTATCTTTAACAATAATTAATAACATCTCCTAAATAAAATTTAGATTTTAGTGTTAATTTTTTTTAAAATGGTAGTATATGTGGTATTCTCCCTACATCACTCAATTTTTAAAATAAAAAACAATATTGGCTAAGAGGTTACTTCTAATATTAACATTATAATATGGATCATTTATCACATAATTGATTACTCCACTAATTTTTTTTGTGCAACATTAACAAATGAGTCGGTTTGTTGAGGCAAAAACTTCCCATGATTTTGTGACATTAGCTGATCATATACTAACATTAGTCTTGATAAGGTTTGGACGGCTAAGAAATATTTTTCCATTCCCTTCTATATATTTAATTTCATTTTTCGAGAGTTAAATTATATAAATTTTAATTAACGTATTTCTTTTATCATATCAATATGAAAAGAATTGCAAGTTATCATATTTTTTATATGATTTTCGAATATCTAAATTTATAATTTAAAATAATAAATTGTTCTAATTCAATTTAACTCAAAAAATTAATCAAATTAACTCTGATAGATCAAAACGTGATTAGTGAAAGTGTAGGGGAGATCATTTCTTTCGCTTATTACAATTTCTTTATCTTTTTTCAGTTTTCTTTTTGTCTTTTTGTTTGATATAATTCCTTTCTCAGGGTCATACAAGAAAAATTATAACGGGAAGAAGAGACAATAAATTCAGTTTGATTTCACAAGTAGAGTTGGAAACGATAATAGAGTGTAGGCAGATCTTAGCAGACCTTTAAGAAGATAGAGATATTATTTTTTAAAGACCTTTGACTAAATAAATTATGAAACAAATGCAATAGCAACAAACAAAACCCACAACAAAATAATAAGATATCGATCCGAAACAACAATTAGCGGGGAGAGGAGAGACAAAAAAGAACCAAATGAGAATCAAACTTGCATATATACAAGATGACAATGAACTACTACTCAATTCTCTTTTCATATATATATATATATATATATAAAAGATCTCTTGAAACAAATCGATAGATATGATCACAATCTTTCACTTATTACAATTCCTTTATCTTTTTTTCCAGTTTTCTTTTTGTCTTTTTTGTTTGATATATTTCCTCTAACATTTGAAGGTTATGAGTTATGTTGCTCGGATTCTTCAATAAATGTTATTGGACATGTGTTGGATTCTTCAAAAGCAGTGCATTTTTTAAAAATTCAATAAAAATGTGACAACATTTTTGGAGAGTCGAAGCTTATGAGTGGGGCTTCAAGTTGCACAATATAGCATGTGAGTAGGGCTAAAAGCCAATTAATAATGTCACGAGTATGAGTTGTATAGACCATGATTGGATATTCCTCTTTTTCGTTCTAATACTATCAAGCTATTTGCTGGAAATTCTAGATAAAGCTAAACAAACAAAGACAAATTTGTAGAATTTGGCCCACATTAATTGTCACAAATGTTAGGGTAGTGGAGCATCATCTTTTCTTTTTGTTATTTGTGTGGAGTTCTCTTGAAAACTCATTAGACTTTAGATATGGTAATTAATCATAATATAGGATAATGCTAGAGCAATATGTTTTTTTTCAACCCCTTTCAAGGAGCTACCATCTCTTTTAGACTTTTGATAACTCGAACTTACAATTTTAAAACTGAAGTGAGGAGTATTTATCATCCGACCAACTCTAAACTCTTATCCTAGAAATAGCATTATGTTTTTTGTGGGAATGGGATTAGTAGTATAAGACCCATTATTTGTGCAAAATGAATAGAACACACCTCTAGAATTTCTCACCCGGAATAACTTTTCAATTCGTAAAATCGCCCTAATTTTATCTTTTTGCAATTTATGAACTTCGTAGACACGGTGTAAAGATTTCTTTTGAGCAAATTTATGAACTTTTCAAATTTCTCATTTATAATGAAATGATTTATAGTCATATAACTGACTAAACTTTGTTTTAAGTCATAATTTTAAAAATCTTTTAAAATTTCATATCAAATCAAATAATATCACGTAAATTAAGACAAAGAAAGTATTCGTGGATCATTTATTCCTTTTCAACTACAGATACAATGGCTAACTGCTCAAGGTGATGATGAGCTCTATGCTTAAATCTTGGCCATATAATGTTGGCCATGTAATGTTGACAAGGAAAAAAGGCTGTCACTTTTTCTCAACGGTCACATAAAGAAACGGCTATTTTTTTCTCTAGCCCACTCAATGACCTTCATATATTTATTTTTTTGTTTTGTTTTATTTTGGGTGATTGTGGGCTGTGGCTATGATTTCTCCACTAATACAGAAAAATTATTAAAGAAAATAGGAGGGTTAGGGGCTTAATTAAGTAATATGAGCTTTAATTAGCTTTGGTTAGATAATCCCACCGCCCATAATCACCATTATAATAAGATTCTTTTTTGTTGTTTTTGTTTTGTAGTGGTTTGTCTAAATAATATAATTAGTGGTTAGAAATGCTTTATTCCTGTGTTGTATAATAATTAGTATTCGATAAAATAGTGAAGTTATGCGCAAACTAATATAGTCATCTCATTTTATGTTATTTGCAAATTCACAAAAAAAATTAGCTATGAAGATTGATTTGGCAAAGTTAATTTCTCAATTTTGTTATAGACAAGAATTACCTAAATAACTAGAATATTATTGTTACAATAGATTTTTGTAGTTATATTATAAATTGTTGCCATGTGATAAAAGTTATCGTAATAATAAAACTCTTTTAGAATTTGTTGATAAAAATTGTATAGCTATATAAATCATTTCATGTTTAATAGAAATTTTTAATAACCGGAATAAGCAATTTCTAAAGTGTTTATACTATAATTATAGTATTATCATGTTTATATCAAACTCTGTAGTGGATAACAATTCGAGACAATATAATAAAACGGAATATATAATATATTGCCAAACCAATTTATCAAAATATTAATCAGCAAAGACGCCAAAAATATATATTACGATTGCAATTTATAACACGTATATATAGTCTGATTTAAGCCTATGCTCGTATGAATTTATCTCCACATCGAGCTCCAAAAGTGTATGTACCATGTAAACTTGATTTATGACTTATAAAGCTCTTTACTTCCCTCTCCCAATTCGATACAGGAATCGCTAAGATGTTATGTTGCGGCCCATCTTCAAAAGCTTATCAACCTAAAAGTCTATCAGTCATGCTTGGCCCATCTTCGTCAAACCGCCTTCTATAGGAACGTCACATACACTCCCCTTTTAGAAACTCAACGTCCTCATTGAGGTTTGTCCCACCATCATGCTGACAATATACATGCTTTGAAATCATATTTTTTACAATCTAAGTCCATGACACGTATTGTCTTCTTTGTACCTAGGTCCATATTGATTTACCTTTCGTCTAGGCCACATTGAGCCCAAAAGTTGTGCGTATCATGTAAACCTGAGTTATGCCTTATAAAGCTTTCACTTGTCTCGTTTATTTCATTGTGAAATTCGTCTAAGATATCATGTGCACCTTATCTTCAAAATTTCATCAGCTTAAAAACTTGTCAATTCTACCTAAGCCGCCCTCTATTAATAACGTCAGAAAATAATTCATTATTATTCAATCTCCTTATTGAGATTCATGGATCATAATTTTAATTTTACTATAACTTTGTTTACCGATCAAACGATCTCTTATGGTTTAAAAAAAGTGTTGGAATAGTCTTTACTTTGCCTAATAGTGTAATAAAAAGAAATCATTTTTTATGATGGCAATACAAATTTCAAAGTTTTTGCTTAGCTGGCCTTTGTTGCAACTATTTGAAGATTAGGTGAATTAAGTTGGGCCCGACCAGCAAATCAAATGGAAGAGTATAAGCTTTTTCAAGAAATAAATTATGTGACACTCTGTAGAAGATAAGGACAACTAATTAAACCATAGAAAAAATTGTCAAGCATCCCTAACTTTCATGATTATTATTTTTTATATAATGATGAACTTCTGATCAGATTTTGTGCACCTCAATTCATTTTACAGAGTATCTATCATCTCTTACCAATAATTGATACTCCACTAAAATTAGAACATATAAAAATCAATTAAATATTTTTGTCTTATTCTCAATTTACTTTATTAACTACTAGGTCAGACCCTTAAATAGAGACTTTCATAATCCAAAGCCTTCTTTTCTTTCTTTACCAAAGACAAATATATTGAAAACACACCTAAATTTGGTGTAATTATTTTTTCATCCTCAAATTAGTGACAACCTTAAAACACTTATTTACTTGATTAACTGAACTTAAATACACTTTTAATCTTGTAATATGAGTGAAATATATCCATAAATTCTCGTTAAGTTTAAGAGTATTTTTAACAATTCTCTCCCCTTTTTATTAAGATTTTCATGCTCTTACAAGATTTTGAGACCACTTGTCATATCATGTGGCCGATCGTGGGTATGTCTAAGTATAGTTAATCAAGTAGAGAAGTGTTTTTAAGAGTGTCAACCGTTCAGAAATAAAATTAATAATTTGCGTCAAGTTCAGAGGTGTTCCCAATACTTCTCTCACGATACTTTCACTATGTAGTAGACTTCATAATTTGCCATTAACAAATTAATCAACCTTACAAAAAGATTATAACAACTCAATAATTTATTATACAACCAAGTGAAAAAAGAAAAATAAAATAAAAATTGTACCATATTTTATATTGGTTTAATGATGTGTTCTCCACTATATAATAAGACAAACCTTATCCTGGTCTCAGCACCTTACTTCCTTTTCTTGGAATCCATTGAACACTCAATAATACAGAGAGAAGAGAAAAAAGTGAGTGAGGAAAAAAAATGGCAGAGAACAAAGAAGAAGATGTTAATCTTGGAGCAAACAAGTACAGAGAGACTCAGCCATTGGGGACAGCTGCTCAAACAGACAAGGATTACAAGGAGCCACCACCAGCTCCTCTGTTTGAACCAGGGGAATTGTCATCATGGTCTTTTTACAGAGCTGGAATTGCTGAGTTTATGGCTACTTTCTTGTTCTTGTACATAACAATCTTGACTGTTATGGGGCTTAAAAGGTCTGATAGTTTGTGTTCTTCTGTGGGTATTCAAGGAGTTGCTTGGGCTTTTGGTGGTATGATCTTTGCTTTGGTTTACTGTACTGCTGGTATCTCAGGTTAGTTACTATTACTACTTAATTCATTCTCAAATCTTGATTTTTTTTTTGCTCATGATACTGTAAAGTTGTAATCTTTTTTTGTTTGTTGTCACTGATTTTCATTTGGGGACTGTTTTTATGGATCTACTACAATACCCACAAAACCCTTTGTTTTAATTTGTATGTGTTAGTAGTTTGACCGTATAATAACAATAAACTTAGTGTAATTCCACGAGTAGAGTATGAGGAGGTTAAGATGTATGCAGTTACCCCTATCTTAGAGAGGCTGTTTTTTATTGATACTAGACAACCCTCAAGCGGAGTTAAATTTTAATATTTAAAGAATTGTGAATTATTTAACTGTTGATGAGTCCCTCCCGTTGTGAGCTAGCTTTTGGCGTTGAATTAAGTTGAGTATGATTTTTTAACATATAAGCTTTGGTTGCTTTAAAACTGAGTCCCTATTTTGTACTGAAACAGGAGGACACATTAATCCAGCTGTGACATTTGGTTTGTTCTTGGCAAGGAAGTTGTCATTAACAAGGGCAGTGTTCTATATAGTGATGCAGTGCCTTGGTGCCATCTGTGGTGCTGGTGTTGTGAAGGGTTTCATGGTTGGACCCTATCAGAGACTTGGTGGGGGTGCTAATGTTGTTAATCCTGGTTACACCAAAGGTGATGGACTTGGTGCTGAGATTATTGGCACTTTTGTCCTTGTCTACACTGTTTTCTCTGCCACTGATGCCAAAAGAAGTGCTAGAGATTCACATGTTCCTGTAAGTGCTTTCTTGTCCTACCAATAACTTTAGCTTAATAGTGCTAGAGTACTTTTTTGGATCAAAGTTTTGATTTTTACCTTGGGAGGTAAAAATGAGAGTGAAATGGTTTGATACATCATACACAATATAACTATTCTTGTCTTAAGAACTTGTGACTAGATTGGCCCATGGGCACTGCTTTCCATGCTATGTTGCTTTGACTCTCCAAAAATACAGCCGAACCCGTGTCGGATTCTTTGAAAATGCACAAATTTTGGAGGATCCGACAAGCATCCATTGACATTTTTGAAGAGTCTGCAACATAGCTTTTGTGTACTAGATTCTGGATTACCACTTTGTGCATCTGTAATAGCCTAATAGCCGATTGGTTCTCATGTGGTGTATAGTAGTATAAAGTTTCAAGTTAATGTATGAGGAATCATAATATACAATTTTGTTATGACAGATTTTGGCACCTCTTCCAATTGGATTCGCGGTGTTCTTGGTTCATTTGGCCACCATCCCAATCACCGGAACTGGTATCAACCCCGCCAGGAGTCTTGGAGCTGCTATCATCTTCAACCAAGATCAGGCATGGGATGACCACGTAAGTCTTTAACTTAGAAGCACGTCGAGATGACAAATTTTCCGACATTTTGAAAGGCATGTTGTTGTGTAATGTCTTAACTAAAAAGTGTTGTTTTTTCCTGATAATTTTCAGTGGATCTTCTGGGTTGGACCATTCATTGGAGCAGCTCTTGCTGCAGTTTACCACCAGATAATCATCAGAGCTATTCCATTCAAGAGCAGCAGGTCTTAAGTTTCTTGAAGAGTTGAAGACCTTTTTTATCTTATCATTTTCCCTCTCTGGTGCTGTTTATTGTGATTTTTCTACTTTTCAGATGTCAATTATGTGTGTAAATTATCAGGTTTAATGCTTGTATCTAAAGCTTTCTTTCTCCAAATCCAAGTGAAAGATTCTTATTCCATGAACTTGAGTCTTTTAATTAATTTAATGCTTTTGAGGACTACTTTTCCCCGGAAGTCACTCAACCAATAGAAATAATAACGTTTTTTATCGAGAATTTGTGTATGAAATTTTTAATTTTTGGGAAAAAGGACAAATTGTATGCCTCGAACTATTGTAAATTGAATGCAGATATACTCTGTCATATTTTTGGGACATTGGTGCTCCTGTCGTTCAAAAATTAGATCATATATACCCTTTTTACTAATGGACATATACGTGTCATAATCTTATCCATCGATCCGACATTTATTAAATATCGGATCGACGGATAAGATTGTGGCACGTGTTCCTATTTAGTCTTCCGTTAGAGTGAAGGGCATATATGTTCTAGTTTTTGGATGGCAGAGGCACCAATGTCCCAAAAATATGACAGAGTGTATCTGCATGCCATTTACGATAGTTCGGGGGTATATTTGTCATTTTTCCCTTAATTTTTTGAAATGAAATTTATATATTTGAAAACTACGTAAAAAGTATTATAAATCATAATAATTGATAATTCAAAATGTTTTAAAAATCTATAAGAAAAATTATGATAAAAAATAAACTTGTTTAAATCTTGAAATTCGAAAAGTGTAACATAAAATAGGACGGAGAGGGTATTAGTTAACTATAGTTGATTGATCATCCATGAAAGCATCTCATTATCCCATTCCTTTCTAAGGTCTAGTTTTTTTTTTTGCAACCAATTCTTATGCAATGATAACTTCAAACATTTGAAACTTCTTTTCGTGTAATCTAAGTTTTGAGAATTACTAGTACCCCATAGGAAAAACAATAACGATAAATTCACTGTAATTTTACACGCAAACCAGCTTATCGAGGCAGTAGCAACAAAAACAAAAGTAATGACATATAGTAATAGAAACCTAAAATAATGAAAAATAAGAATAATACTAATACATAGAAAAAGAAATACATCTGACTAGGGGTGGCAATTGGGCGGATATGGTTAAATTTGGGGCGGATCAAAATGAGTCAAGACAATAAACGGGTCAAGATCCTACCAACCCAACCCAAATTTGTTTGAGCCAAAATGGGTTAGGTCAAAACGGGTTAAGTAACGGGTCATAACTCAACCCGCCTAATTTTTACTATGTTTTAATAGTTTTATTTATTACTCCCCGTGTCCTTAATTACTTGTCCACTTTTGAATTGACACACCTATTAAGAAAACAATAATTTACGTAGTGAGTTTACCATTTTATCCCTATTAATTGTGAAGTGAATGAATTAAAAACTTAAGATTTTCAAGAAGTTTTATTTTCAAAGTAATTAATTGAGGGTGTAATAGGTAAAAGAAATTGTCCTTTCTTGATTTGTCAAAATGAACAAGTAATTAGGGATAACTAAAAAAGGAAAAATTGACAAGTAATTAGGAACAGATGGAGTATTTTATAAGGTTTTAGTACCTAATAAATTATTATTCTTCTTTATTATAACTATATATAATATATTTAAAAAAATTAAAAACATTTTGACAAAATTTCTCAAAAATCAATATCAACCCAATTTTTAATGAGTTGAAATGAGTTGAGCTAACAAATCAGCGGGTCAATAACCAACCCAAACCTAAATGGATTGGATCAAGTTGGAGGGGTTGAATTTGATTTTGTCACCCCTACATCCGACTACCTATAAACCTTGTATTCTAATTCTCAGCCTCCATATCCTTCTATCAAGGGTATGTCTGCGGTGAGCACACCTAAATCACCCCACCTCTATATTTTTTTTAATCCATCTCTATTCCTTCTCAAATCCACTATGATCAATCTCTCGCACCTTCTTACCGAGGCAGTTGCACATCGATCTCCTCTTCACATAAAATATATAAAGCATCTATCTTAAAACTTAATTTAGACGTTTACAATTTACTAGAATAAATTAAAGAAGAAAGAGATATGAAATAGACAATTCAAATGTCTACGCATGGATCAATTGAGTAGACATTCAAAACGAGATACAAGGGAACAATTCTCAAATTTTGTCTAAATATTCCATAATCCAAAATCCAGCTAATCCAACTAATTGTTAACTTAACTAATTATAGTAGCTACTTAAAACTATTACTCCTTCCGTCTATGTGTATTTGTTCATATTTGATTTGATATATTCCATAATAAGTAATAAATAAGATAAGAATGTTATTATATCACTGTTATTATTATAAATTATTTAAATATTAAAAAAATAAATTGAACTAATAAATAGACATATCAATAATCCGTCCAAATTTAAATGAATTGATTTTAATTTTATCAAAGTCTAAATAGACATTAATTGCAAAATGCCTTCAAGTTTGATTCTTAGACCTTTTGTAGCACTTCAAAGAGGTTCATCTTTCATCATCATCAACAACCAATTGCACAATCCACTTTATTCAAACATCATTCACAATAAATGAAGAAAGCAAAAGGCATTAAACAATAAAAACAATAATTGAGGGTAAGATTAAATTTTGTAAAATTATTATTTATTTGAATGAATGTTATTGCATTATTGTAAATATATACTTAAAATTTTGATTAAAAGAAAATATACTTAAAAATTTATATATCAATTTAAAAATATGATTTTATTACTGCACAAATATATGATATATTTGAGATCCCAACTTAAAAATCATTATTATTTTCTTAATATTTACATTGTATCAAAAAGTTTACCTAAATTAAAATAGAAAGAAATTTCCATTTGAACATTTTTCATTAAAAAAAGATAAGAGTTATAGTTACTAATCTCCTCTTGGTCCATTTTACTTATCATATTTTTCTTTTATATACTTCTTAAGAAGATATTAACTAAAAGGACAATTTAACTAAATCATTTTTATTTATTCTTTGAATTTAATTTAATATTACCTTTTTTTTACTACATTAATCTTCTCCATATTTATTGAATAAAAATAAAATTGTTTATTAATTATAGTATCTTAATTTTATAAAATGATACTAAGATTGTGTTTGGACATGCAATTTTGTATTATGATTTTAAGTCAGTTTTTGAATACGCGATTTGAAATCATGATTTCACATCCTAAATTTTTCAAAAAGCATGATTTGAGATTTCAAATCATGATTTTATTTTTTAAAATGTAAAATTTGACCCATAAGTTTATATTTTATATATTAAAAAACCATCATTTTAAATTTTACATTAAAATAAATATTCATGCTCGGTGTGAAGAGATTATCCGTAGTATGTAAAAAGGATTATATTAAAAATAAATAGTTACTATTATCGGTGATTAGTGGATCTTTACAAAATTGTGTGTATTTGAAAGTTTTCAATAACAAACATTTATTTATAAAAGAAACATAAAGATATGTAATTTATCAATGTTGTGCCTTAAAACACTATGATTTCTTGTTTATGAATTATTGTTTGCTCATATGATAAATTATATAAGAACTAGAAAATATTTAATAGTTTTCACGATTTGTGGATTTTTTATGAGAAAAATATAACTTGAAATATTCAAATGGTACATTCAAATAAAACTCCAACTTTAGTATTATGATTTCGCATGTCCAAACGGACCGTAACTAAAATGGACCTAGAGAGTATTGTACTATTCCTTCTGTCCAATTTATATTACTTACTTTTTTTTAGTCAGTTTAAAATAAAATGACATAATTTTATATTTAGTAATAATTTAACTTTAAAATGTCAATTTTACCCTTACTATGAAATGATTTATAGTCACACAAATATCTACTCCTTCGATTCCTTTTTACTTGTCATAACTTCCTTTTTGAGGGTTAAAAGATATGAATTTTGACTAACATTTTAAAATGTATTTTTTCATCATATTGATATGAAAAAAGTTGCAATTTATACTACTTTCTATATAATTTTTTTGAATATTTAAAATTTTATTTTTAAAATATCAAATTAATATAATCTAATTTACCTTTGAAAATTGGTTAAATTGATTATCAAAAAGTACAACATGACAATTAAAAAAAGAACAGAAGAAGTATAACTTAATTTTAATCATATACAGTGTCAAATCAAATTAACTAATATAAATTGAAATGGAGAAAGTGTAGCCACTTGCTCTGCCACTTCTCTTTGTCTTAAAAGCAAAAAAAGAGAACGTCGTGTCCACGGTTTCAATTTTCAAACCCAACTTGAACGTCTTCGCCAACTGTGTAAGAGGAAACTTCGCAAAGCGTTTTCTATACTTTTTTGCTTAGTTTGTCAAACAGTTATAAACCTCTCAATTTTGTTTATATCGTCTAACATTGACTTGGCAAAAACTACTTTCCCCATTTCATTGACTGTAAGCATAAAGGAGATTTATCTAGGGTTTCTGATTTGCATTTCTCTCTCAAATCTTCAGCAGAGATCAGATATGGCGTCGCAAGAGTATTTGAACAAGATGCAGGTCCGACAGAATTATCGCAACCTTTGGCACACTGATCTTTTGAGCACAATCCAAGCTGATACTCCTTGTAAATCTCTACCTCCTTCAAATTGTCTATATGTAAATCCACTGAAGATTATTACGTGTTTTGCTTATATTTTTTTTTGTTTTTGTTTGCAGATTGCTGCTTTGCTTTGTGGTGGTACGTATGTGTTTTTTTTTTTTTTTCTCATGATGTATCTAATGTTGTTGATTTTTGATCTATTGAATGTATGCTTATTGTATGAATTGAAACTGAAATTTTTTTTGGTAGTTTATAGGAGAATTTTATGTTTCGATTGTTGATTTGGATGGAACGAGTGCTTTGCTGAGAGGAATTGCGGTGATTTGACTTAGTTTGTGTGTGCTCCTTAGAATTGAGTTTTAATGCTTAAAAAAGTTGTAGCTGAAGTTTTCTACTTAGATGTTTGTCCATCTTATTAGTTAAGCTGGATTTAGTTTAGTAGTACCTGTTTTGTTAGATCCCTTTGGTTTTTGACCCGACCTGCCCGTTTGCTACTCTTAACTCATGGATGTAGAGAGGTTGTTTCTGATAGACTCTTGGTCTTCAAGGAAAGCTTTTCAAAGTAGTTTGAAAAAGGAAATACGGAGATGAAGAAGAAATGACAATTAAAAGGAGAGCAGTACATAACAATCAGGAGAAAAGGAACAATAACAACATCGAAATAATGCGATAATCAAAGCACATGAAACATCGGGGTGACAGAAAGTCCAAGACAATAAGCTAAGAGAATAATGCTAATACTACTGCTAGAAAGTGAAAACAGATACGACAGATATGATGCTCCAAACTACCACCATTGTAAAAACAAAAAAACAAAAGGAGCCCAAACAAACACCATCGAATGGGAGCCAAGTGAAGAGAGAGAAAATAGACACAACAAATGTTCCACTGAAGGACAATTTTAATTTTAAACTTAATTCGATGTTCGATTGCGAGCTGTTGCAGTGTAATGCTAATTAAAAAGTTTAACCTAGTATGTCCGAAGATATGGAAGAGCATAACATTCAGCTGTTTGTAGTTGATTATCCTTTTTTTTGAATGTTGTCTTCTGTACATTTATTCAGTAAACCCAACTTATCAAACAAGTTTTAACTTATTAAGCAAAGTGATGCACCAATTGATATTTACGCCAATTGCACCAAAAGGAATTGAAGGTTGTTTGTTTTCTTGACTTGGCTGATAGCTGAATTATCTCTCTGCTTTCAACCTGCCTGCCTGTGCAGTCATGAATGCTTGTCCTGTTAAATCAAACAGAAAGTTAAAGCGAGATACTGTGAAACATGGTGCAATTTGGAACCACAAGTCCAAATTGGATTTTGGGAAGGGAGACGGGGTAGGGGTTGCTGTTGTAGTCGAAAAGAGGAATTGTTTACTGGAAATATCTTGGTTCTTTAGGGGGTATCAGTGATGATTTAGAGCACTTCTAATTTTTAAATGTACTGAACAGCAAGAAATAGTGAAGGATGTTTTAGTGTATTTGGTTTTTATCCCAGTTTGCCCGTGCTTTCCAAATTTTTTTTAGTGACTCTTATTTAGCTGTAGGATGCACTTGCATTCATGTACTCTGGAGATTCTAATAAAAGAACAATCATATCATCAAATCGATTCATGATCAATTTAACCGGATGTCCCGCAATACATGTGTTGTTGTGATTAGATTCCAAGATATTTATTGCTAACATTCTTTAACATGGAGGTTGAGGATTATGGTAGACAGTTAGTAGATAGTCAAGTGTTTTCTCTTTTCCCAGAGGTAGAGCAGAGCAGGGTCTAGTCTGGAGCACCCATCCGTTCCCTTACTAGTATTAGTACTTTTATGCTAGCATTATCACTTTCTTCAATTGTATTACTACTGTTGTTTTTTTTTCTTCTTTTTTTTTTTTTGACCAAATTACTACTGTTGTTTCTTACTTTGGTTATCCTTACTATTATTACTGTCACTACTTCTCTTTCTTCATTATTTTCATCGTAGCTTTTGTTTCTTGCATTTCTCTGTAACTTGTTCTATAAACGATTTTCTTGAGTTGAGAGTCTATCGGAAACAACCTCTCTACCCCACAAAGGTAGGGGTAAGGTCTGTGTTAACTCAGCCTCCCCAGACCCCACTTGAGGGACTATTCTGGGTTTGTTGTTGTTGTATTCTTTAACTGGATTCTTCCTATACTTTTCTGGTATTATGTAACTAGTGTTTTCTTCTTTTTACTTCAAGAGATAACTCCTTTTAGTAAGTTATATATTTGCCTTACTAAATTCTCAAATCTGCAGTGCACCATGTGCATCATATTTGCTTCGGAAACGAGCTCTCTATGGTGATATGACAAGGTATGACATTTATCTTTCATCAATCTCTGGTGGTGCTAGCTTTGGTATAATGAATTTTCTGTATCACAGGTATACATGCTGTGCGGGTTATATGCCCTGCAGTGGTCGGTGTGGAGAAAGTCGTTGTCCTGAGTTTTGTTTAGCAACTGAGGTGAACACCAAGTTGGTTACCTTTTTTTTTGCTTACTGCTAGTATATAAATAAAATTTATGTAATTATAATTTAAAATTGTCTTGATTAATTGTATTTGAAATTTTGAATAGAAGAATATTCTCAAGTACAAGAATGTTTATTTTCTTTACCCGATTAAAACTTTATATGAGGAGCGCCATGAGTCCGTGCTAATTCCTTTAATTTTTCCGCACGGCATCAGAGTCGCCACATCTTTGTAGAGAGTTACAAATTTCCACATACCAGTAGGCAGTCATATGCTATATGCTTTGTGCTGTAGTTGCCGATGCTCTCCTTTCCTCTGACAATTGGTGCAGGCTCCACCTTGTGATGGTCTGTACTTACTCCCCTTTCAGAAACTTGTGATGCTCTTTTTCTGCCCACCAGTGCCACTCCTCTTTCCAGTGACCAGCCCCACTCTTTGCGATGATTAGCATTTCTCCTCTTCCTGGTGACGGGCGCTCTCCACTCTTCTTTGGGTGTTTGGCACTGCTCATCTCTTCTTTAATATTTGGAGATTCTCCTCTCTTCTCAAGTATATCGCTTAGGCAACTGATGCCCTTTTTCCTCGGACGATTGGCACTGTTCCTTTCTTCTGCAGGTGAATTGCGCTGCTCCTCTCTTCTTCAGTCAACCAACATCTTCTCTTTTTTGGACGACCATTCTAGTCGCAACATGCAACCTTCCAGTAGTTCCCTGGCCACACTTGGGAAACAACGTGCTGTCTTAAAAAGCAAGCTCAAGTTAGTCATAGAATGTTCTTGAGTTAGAAATAGGAGAATTTTCTGATGGCTGCCAATAAGTTTTTCACCTTGAATGTATGCAGTATAGGACACCAAACATTATCTTATCCTAACTGTGGTATCTGCCTATAATACCTATAAATTTGGTGGGTTGTATTTTGAGACTGTATGTCCCATTTTGAGATTCAACCTCCCTTGTATTGCCTCGTGTGCTTTAATATTCTGATGCAGTGATGGATTATCTATCTTTGAAACTACCAGGTTTTTCTCTGCTTTGGAAATTCAGTGGCTTCCACCCGCTTCATGTTGCAAGATGAGTTCAACATACAAACAACGCGATGTGATAATTGCATTATTGTAAACTCTCTCTCTCTCTCCAAGTTCCCCTTTTTACTGGATTTTGAGTGAATCCGTAAGGTATTTCGTAACACACATTTCTTCCTGCTTTGTAGGGTTTCATGTTCTGCCTCCAACAACTTGCTTGCATATTTTCAATTGTTGCTATGATTGTTGGAAGTGAGGAGATCCAGGAAGCTTCTCAGCTGCTGTCATGTTTGTCTGACATGGTCTACTGCACGTAAGCTTCTCTATATTCGCTCTATCCTGGACATTATCTTCATATATAGTTTTCTGATAATCCTGTATCTCTATTAAAAGTAGCTCAAAATTCTTTCCTAAATATGCTGCATCTTCTTGATTGCAGGGTTTGTGCCTGTATGCAGGTAAACAGGAAACTCAATTCAACTTTATCAAAACATGAAATGCTTCTCCGATATATAACTATAATTTGACAATGGTTTATGCGGAAAAAATTAAGTTAAAAAGATAGTCATCAAAAAGATCGAGGAACTTACTAGCAACCTGAGCTTGTAAGCTTTCCACGGTTTCCTATTTAATAATTTACATCTGAGATTACTATGTTTGATGAGCGATGCAGACACAACACAAGGTTGAAATGGACAAGAGAGATGGCAAGTTCGGTCCTCAACCAATGGCAGTGCCACCTATGCAGCATATGTCCCGACTAGATCAGCCTTACCCACCAACTGTTGGATATCCTCCTCCAGCTTATGGTCAACCACCTCCACAACAAGCTTATCCAGCTCCTGGCTATCCGCCTGCTGGCTATCCACCTGCAGGCTATCCTGCCTCTGGTTATCCACCTCCTGGCTATCAGAAGTGATCTTCTAAAGGATTTGGTGCGTATTTCTGGAATTAAAAAAAGAAAAAAAGAACTGGAAATGAGTTTATCTACCGTAGCATGAACGGAGTGTGTATTTGTATAGATTCATTGGTGGATGGCAACCGTAATTGAACTTGTGTGCTGAGGTTTTTTGTAGATTTTCGTCTCAAAGAAAATTGTTTATCCTCTTAACCGATGAAAACAACATCCCTCTGCATCTTGCAGCGAAGTTCTATTGGTGTTTGAATTTGAATTGCTATCGTGATGTGTGAAGTTCACCGTTTTTTCTTGGCGTTTGAATTTGTAGTTGTGTCGTTATATGTGTCAAAGCTCAAAAATCCATTCGGATATAATTAGATTGCTGTTATTTGCAGTACTTGTTTAGGGAAATAGTGAATTTGACTTCTTTTCCCCTTTCCTTCATCTTCCTAATGGTGTTGACAAGAATCTCTTCGAGAATAGTTAGATTCTCCGTATGAGATTTTGTAAGGACGTTTGAGATGATCGTAGAAAGAGAGACTTTCTTTCCTCAGTTCGGATTCTTCTCTACAACCCGGGGAGATGAAGGAGGAGATTCATCAAAGGGATCAATAGTTTAACCTATAAGGCACCAAATTTTCAGAGTCAAACCCCAACATCTACCACTTATTCTTAGTCTTTTTCCCTTAAGAAAACCAGAAGGCCAATAGAGCGGTGAGGGTACAATAAGGTGCAGGTTAGGGGACAATAGAGCGGTGAGGGTACAATAAGGTGCAGGTTAGGACAACATTGATTCAACTTTCGCTAAGATTCGATCCCACAATTATCATGTGCTTGCATCTTCTTCATGTTTGTATATATTATTTAACTATTATTACGTGTTATACATTATTTTTATAATTTTTTTATTAGTTTTATGTATATTTTTAGATTTTAACATTTTGTATATTACATTATTATTTGTACAAATATTTGTTCAAGTTATTTTGTTTAGAAGTTTTTCCTAATGTTTTATTTTATTTTATTTTTTATATTTTTTTATATTTGTTTGACTACATCATGGATTGGATGGTTGGGTAGGACATAATCAATGTGGAATGTCATTTGTGAAACTTGTTTTTTCTATTTTCACTAAGGAAGTCATTTTCCTCATTTCTAAGAAACTTAGCAAAAACTATTTTCAAAAATTTTGACTAATCAAATATGGGAAAATTGGAAAATATTTTCCTATGTACCCAACACATTCTTTGTGACGAAAAAGATAAAGTGAAACTTGTTATTCTATTCATTTAAATTTGTTTGTCTTGTTTTAACTTGAGATGGAACTTAAAGAAGTGAGTAAGATTTCTGAATCTTATAATTTTAAATCAAAGATATGTCAAATATACCGAAATATTTTTTAATTTTTTTAATCTTAAACGTGTCAGATAAAAAGTTTAAGTACTAGCACATATAGAGGAATAATAAGGTGGAAGACAAGATCCAATTTATCCGGCAAAACTCCCTTCAAAATCTAAAGGCTAAAAGTAAGGCCTATGGGGACGTGTGTTTTTCTCCACAAACACAATGTGATCCATAGTAAGAATATCTTATTGTGAAAAAAAATATGATAAATAGCAAATTTAATGACACTTATTTCTAATTAAACTGATATTATTAACTTAACAAAGTATATCAACACTAATAATGCAAATTATATAAAATACAACTAATCTGTGTATATAATCTTCCAACAAAAATTAGAGAGTTTAATTATTTTCCCTTTCTCACTAACCCTAGTTATCATTATTTCCATCCAAACCTCATTTGTTTCCACCACTGTCCATCGTCCATCGTCGCTCATACGTAGACACACACATAAAATACAATGACATATATTGAATGTTTCGAAGAAATGATCTCTTCAGATTTCTTTTGTTTAAAAATGAAGATAAATAAAAATAAAAATAAAAATAAAAATAAAAAGTTTGTAAAAAGATACAAAGTCAAATCTCCCGTATGTTTCATTTGCATGTTACATGTATGTCGTATATAGTTACTGTGTATAGTGAGTGATACACATGACATAAAATAATATACATACGAGATAATATACTCGATATATCATGTGTATATCACATGTATCTTGTGTGTATATTATTGTATATGTTATTTTTTTTCGTTGGAGAAAATCGATGGATCAATAAATATTTTTTCTAATGTGTTCAACACCAAGTAATTACCGTTTCAAATACTTCACACGTAAACGTTGGACAACTTTGCACTACGGCATAAACATTAGAGTCATAACAATCACTTTATTAAGATAAATCTATATTTGTTATAATCAATAACATTATTACACTTTCAAAATATAGCTAACATTTTCTTTACAAAACATATACAACCTCAAACAAATCTCACAAAATTAAGAATTTTTGGAGATTTTTTTTTCTCTTTCCTCTTATGTTTTCTTCCCAAAAACCTAACTAACGTTGCTCTGGATCCTGCACCATCTATACCGTCACTCCACAAAAATAATTTGGAGTATCGACGCATAACAAATGATCCTGTTCGTTGCTTTTCTTCCTTTTCGGAGTTTTCTTCTTAATCAGAATTCTATCAAATGGCTTCCACAACTTCTTCTCTCCATGTATACTTGAATATCATTGTATATATCATAGTATATGTAATATGTATGTCAATGTATATACTTAATATACATTAGATGCACAAATGTATCCATAGCATACACATAAACATATCCTAATACTCACACTTGTATATCGTTGTATGTAGAGCGGCGTATCCATCGGATGGTTTAGTTTGAATTTTATCGGTTTGTAAACATGTTAAATCGTTATAGAACCATTAAAATATAGGCTTATCGTTTGTCAGTTATTGATCATTATTATTTGGTTATCAGTTTAACTATTAAGATTGACACAAAAAGAAAAATCACTTAGAAATAAGGTGACAAACCAAATGAACCATATATGCACATAAGTTGGCAGATTACATCTTGCTCAAAAGCAAACAATGACACATTGTAGAATAGTCAAGAGTTTTGAGTCAGACAGAAATAAAAGTATGAACTAAATCTTAAGTCAAGAACTTTATAAATCAAATGGTATAAATGTAGTTTAATAATTTACTATCAGATTATCGGTTAACCCATTAAGAAAAAACCTCAAATTGTTAAAAACTGATAATCTGATAATAAAAACCTCAAATAACTGTATGTATAGTGGCACACAATTCATGGAATAAATATACGCCAGATATCCACACCTTATATCTGAAGTTTGGTTTTGTCAAGATCACCTTTAGTCAAATATGTTTGAAGTCAGTCTTGGCAAGACTATAACTTCATTTTTAAAAATGTTTGAAAATGATTTTGAAATCATTATACATCTGAAGTTTTGTCAATGTTAATTTCAATTAAAAAAAAATGTTTCAAATATCAATAAAAGAATATTTGAGATCAACCTTGATAAAAATGTCTGATACTTTGACCTCTACAAAGCTATATTTCAAATAAAAATTAAAAATATTCAAAATCAAACACAAAATTTAAACTTTAATCATGTGTGTCTGAAATTGTTCTCAAAATGAATTAATTTGAAAAATCAAATTAAAATTAAATGGCGATCTTACAATCATGCATTTTTTTTACCCCTTCTTCAGGGTTCTTTTCTTTAATTTCTAATGATTCAAATTCATAATCTTAAAGTTAAAAATAAGATATAATAAGCTCTTTTTTTTCACAATCGAATATTTGTGCACTTCACCTATAATATGACACGTGGCTACTTTGAACCTTGAAATTACATATATCATCTTCAAATCAGTTTAGTGTAATAAATCAAATGGTCAAATCATGTGGAAAATGTCAGTTAGTAAAATGGAGACAAAAATAGTACTCGCTCTGTCCTTTATTACTTATCTGTGTTACTAAAAATAAATTTTAAGAATATCAGAAGGTTTTATTTTAAAATTGTTTTATATAAAAAAGATATTTTTGTGAACTTTTCCAAATAATTTAAACCTAACACAAGCAATATGTTAATAATATTATTAAATGTTTATCAAATAAGAAAATGTGTTATTATTTTTTAAAATAGATTAAAGATAAAGTATTTCATATTAATCGAAATAAAGGAAGTATCTCTTAATTATTTGTCAATTGACAAAACCAAAATAGAATCAATCAAAAAAAAAAAAAAAACTCATTTCATCATGAAATATGGTTAAGCTTCAAAAGAATTCCTCCATTATTAATTTTGGATATTGATAAATAAAGCATATAAAATGAGTGTATTAAAAAAATTATTATTCTTATTTATATATTTTTTTAATTGCGTAAAAACTATAATAATAAATTAATTGTAGTAATAAATGAAAGTTGGATCGTACACGGTACGAGCTATACGTAATATAAATTGCCGGTTGTTTTAGGTGTAACTTATACTACTTCATACTTAATCAGAAATCTCGAGTTTAATTTTTGGATATAGAATTTTTTTTGTTAGAATCATTATCTTAAATATGTAGCATGCAATTCAAATTTAATCATGACAATAATTTAAGTTTTAAATACTGAATAAAAAATAAATAAAAAAATTCTTCATTATCAAATTTTTTGATTTCTCATACGGCGTTTGTTATTTTCATGTCTCCCACTAATAAAGAGTTGGCCGTGCAAAATTTATTAAAGGAGAAATGCTCGCTATTAAAATTAAAGGGGCAATGAACACTACATCAAAAATGATTTTTAGTAATAATTAATTAACAATAATAATTTAACTATAGCTACATATATTTTTTTAGTAACAATTAGTATTCTATGTTAATGTCTTTAAAATAAGTGATTGATTCAATATCAATTAACTAATGTCAGTAAATATTCTTTATTAATATACATATTTATTACTGTTAAAAATTATTTATATTTTATTGACAATATCCACTTTCAAAAGAATAAATATTTAATAAAATAGTTAAAATGCGCGTAAACTGATTCAGACAGATGAAGAAAAAAATTACAAAAATGTAAATTCAGAAACCCAGTATGATACCTGCAATAATTTGCCTAAAAAAACAGTAAAATTGGGGGAAAAGAAAGATATGGGGACTCTGTGGAAGCTGCAGGAACCTATACTGTGATTTATGATATAATTACATTTGCCTACAACTAAAATGAATGAATAAATCATAAATGGGTTGGGGAGAAGGACAGTGTCCCCACAACTTCATTTTAATACATAGCATAAGACGCGTATATTTACTTATTTAATTTTATATAAATTATATATTTATTTATTTATATTTAAAATTAGAGAACACAAATATCAATAGAATCTAAATCGCAAAACATATTTATGTATTATATCTTTTACTAAAACAACATAAACTACAATATTGCACTAAACAATATGCTCCATATATGCTATACTAGTAGTGGTGTTTGTGTTATGATTGGTAGCTATGGGAGTTGGAATGACACTAAGGTGTATAATTTGGGTATGAAAAGTATAAGTGTCTACATATGCATACGTGTTTATGGTGGAATTTGGGGTGTTATAGTGATGTGGTGATGATTTGGGGAAAAAATTCAAATATATCATTGAACTTAACGAAATGATATATATATGCCTCGTAAAAGGAGGTGAGAGGGGAAGGAGGCTGACAAGTAATGAAGGTTTTAGATAATACCATTTGACAAAAGTTGAATTAGACAATGTGGGATTCGCTAGCTAATAAATAATTGATGCATATTTAAAATCAACTATTAACGAGTGATATATTTGAACTAATTTCTTTCAATGTCATTGACATCTTTGAGTCTTTCCCTATCATATGCCACATAAAAACCTAAAAGAACATATTAAAGGGAAAGGTAAGTGTTCATCTCAAGATAGGTTTAGGAAGTAGGGACCAACATTGACAAAAGTATGAGTTGTTTGGACTAAGGTCTAACAATAAAGTCAAAGATATGTTAAATAATCACCATTCCGCTAAGGCTGGTAGAAATTAAATGAGTCACCTTTATTTATCGATAATTTCTAGTTAATCCGTCTTTAAAATACCTTTTTAAATTGAATTTTGTTATAATCTATTGCTAATTTATAGCTAAATGAAATTTAACATTAAAATTTTGTTGTAAAATTATGTAATTTTATCTGTAATTAATTCCTTATTTTCTATCCTTCGGGTGACCCAGTGGTTTGGGCTTAGGACTTCCATGTTGGAGGTCTCAAGTTCGAAACCCCTTGCCAACAAAAGCAAGGGGTTTGCCTTCTGGGTCGAGCTCGTCGCACCGGGCTTGCCTAGTGCGGATTACCTCTCCTATTTGGTTCGCAAGCTATTGCATAGGAGCGGAGGTTTTACCCTGTGCACACCCAAAAGATAGTGACTGCGGATTTCCTTGTCATAATTATTTTTTTCTTATTTTCTACAAGTAAATATGCTAGTTACTCGTTTTCTAGTAGTGAATATACATAAAATATGTTTCATAGTTCCCTTTCACTCTACTCAAATACTCAATTAAACATCTCTATTATGCTTGTGGAAATTTTAACCAAAAAAGAAGAAGCACTTGGTAGCACATCTATTCAAATATGTCATGCTGGATGATGTTTTCATTCTTGTTTCCTAAGTATGTCTTCAAGATTCCAACTTTTAACACATACCACCAATATAATTGATTTTCAGTATCTAGATCAATTTGAATGCATTTCAATTAACGAAAAAAAAGGTTAAATGTATGTTTGAACTATGATAAATAATGTGTATACTTTTTTTTTTAACTTTAAAATTGTATATATCAGATAAATGTATGCTTGAACTAGGATAAATGTATGCTTGAATTATGATAAATGATATATATATATATATATATATATATATATATATATATATAACTATTTTTTACTTTAAGATTGTATATATCTTTACCGTCATATTTTTAGAATGTATATAAACTTAAGCCTTAACAGATGAATATATGGCTCCATCTAAATTATTTAGATGTAGCCAAGTGTCCATCTATTAGGCTTAAGATTATATACAACCCAAAAGTATGACGATTAGGTTATATACATACCATCGTCATATTTCGAAATATATATTTGTATTTTTCCTTTAATTAATTTCATGAGGTATTATTTACTATCTTTCACTAGCACAAGTTATTTTTTATTTTTTTTTATCTCCAGTAGTTCTTTTTCTTTTGATAACTATGTTTGTTTTCGATTGAATTTGAACCTACGGATATGTTTGGTACGGAGGAAAAATATTTTTTTCAATTTTTCTATGTTTAGTTAGTTAAAATATTTAGAAAATATTTTCTCGAGGAAACAAGTTTTGAAAAAATGAGAAATATGACTTTTCTAGTAGAAGTAGGAAAAACAAGTTTCACAAGTAACATTTGATTGACTCTCCAAAATCTAATGTGCCACATAAATTGAAACGAAAAGAATAAGTATTATAAATTTAATTTTCTTTCACATATAAATCTACACACCGCGTCAAAAGCTATGGGTTCAATGGTACACATACCAATATGGCCAAATATACCTCTACCCGACGCCCATAGCCCCTATCACCACCAACCCACACCCCTACTCCCAGTCTCTCGTAGAATTTATCTAGATTATATACCATGCTTTTTGAAGAATATGTTTAACTTACATATGAAACACAAAACAAAACAAGTAAAATATTCACCTATGTGCTTAAAAAAACATTTTCCATGAAAATATATATATATTCCTTTACACCGACACACCCCAAAAAGGCAAAAACTCATAATTTTCAAACTCACTAAGTTACCTCCTTGGGGCCACTATACAATAAAGGAGAAATTATATAAATACATGATTTAAGGTAGTATCGTAATCTCTAAAATTTCTTACCATTTAAAAAAATTACAAAAAATTCCTCTCGAATAAAATCCTATCCCCTCAATGTGTATCCCTCTTATTAAGTAATGTATCATTTGTAATGTATCGGACAACCAAGAAATGTATCCAAGAGAAATAAAAAATCTGAAATTTTTGTAGTCGAAAAAGCTTTCAGGATTGGATGTAATTAGCCTCCAAATGTATGAAATTACATAAATAAACGTCATATAATTTGTAGTAGATTCACTCATTCACATTAACTTACCAAGAAAAAACAGAGGCAGAAACTAGGAGGAATGGAAAATGAAACAAGACAATATAATAAAAGAAAAAAAAAAGGAGACATTTTGGGACCAAGAAATGAATTAATATTATTTAAAAGTTACATAAAAAACTATGCTACACTAGATCATATTTTTACCCTAGGGGCATTAAGTGGAACTTGGAAGATCCAAGAAAATTTTCTTGGAAAATTTTCCTAATATTTGATTCAATAAATGAAGAAATACAGGTAACAATTAATTAGGTGGGCACATACATTATTATTCATCATACTTCACTAACTTCATCTTCACTACATACACCTACGTCCACCACCATGCTTTTCTTCTTTGAGCTTAACACTCTGCAGCAATTCCTCCTTGGAGACTGTTCATCAATAAGTAATACACAAAAGTCATTATAAGTAGAAATCAACTCCCATCTAAATATAAAAGAAAGATATAATAAATCTAGACGCTTCAACTTGGTCTCAACTGACAACTAATCACTCCAACTCGTCCCCACTCAGGCTTGTGGACGTCAGTCACATAAATTTTGGAGGTGTCAAGAGGTTCATTTTGTAAGTTGGTAGTGTTCAACTGATATGGTGGAGACGAGTTGAGGTGTCTAGAGGTGCATAGACGTGCTTACTTGCTAGCTGAGGTCTAGTTTGAATGTATGTCTATGCTCTCTATATAAAAGAAGAACATAATACATCTAGCACCTCAACTTGGTCTCAACTGACAACTAATCACTCAAACTTGTCCCCGCTCTGTCTTGTGGACACCCAATACTGACGTGTCACATAATTTTTGGACGTGTCTAGAGGGTTCAACAGACACATTGGAGACGAGTTGAGGTGTCTACATATGCATGCATACTCAAAGTTGATGTGTTTACGTCAAGTTTGAATGTATTATGTCATAAGAGGAAGGATCTAACTTGTTGTCATATGTCAATGCCTTAACAATGCTCCTATTGGTTTTGTTCAGTTAGCTAACAAGATATATTTCTTTTTCGAAAATCAGGATAATATATCGATAGATTTCGACCCTATACAAGAATTTACCCGTTTTCGTCAACAAAATTAAGATATCATCAAAAGAATAGGTAATCAATATGCAAAATTACTGTAAATGCGTCGTGATAAGGAGAGACTTACCCTATCCCATAGCTGGGGGTCAGGCTTCTTATAAACCTGAATTCTCTCAACATCAGCAGGATTTGCCATTTTCCATCTGCATAGTGGATGAGGAACTCGAAGACGAGTATACTGAGTCACAGTTTGATTGTTGTAAGAATCCATTTTAGCACTTGACATGTAAAATACGAAAGACTTTTGACACGGATTACGCATAACAGGCCTTGTGTTAAAAGCATATGCAGTGTAATCCGCTCTCCTGTACCAATTTAAGAAAGTCCTCGATGGCATTTCTATTTCACGTGGAGAAAGAATTCCACGAAATATTTGAACTGCAAATCCCCATGACACTGAAATAGTCCAACTGTTAACTTTGTCATAGCAAATGGATTGTTGCATAATACCAGCTGAGTCGAGTTTCATCGGTACTGTGAGCTTCTGTAAAGCCTGCAGTTGAGTAACATTGGGAAAGATTGGCTCCACGACATCAAGATGGTGTAACGACACCAATGGTGTTATTGGATGTGATGCTAATAGCCCGAATAAGTTCCCGTATACATCATACTGAATTTCAATTCACCAACAACAAATCATAGTCAGATATCAAACAGAGTCCCATTTTTGGCCAAATTCAATAAACCAACAAGTTCTAATCATAACACCGAAAAAGGTTACAAGGAAGAAAAGCAAAACGAACCTGATGAAATCCGAGTTCTTTAGTAAGTGGAACCCCCAATTCCGCCATACAAGCCTGCATTCTATCATCAGAACCATAAAGTCCTGGATACCTTTGAATACATCTATCTTGCATTTTATCAATAGCCTTAGCTAAAGGATAACTTATAGCAAATCCACCACCACCATAAGCCATACTATAAGAAAAATAAATATTCTGCAAATGACTTTCACTCAAACTACCAATATAATAATACTGATTATGATCATACTTATTCAAAATTCTCAACAAATTCTCTGTTACGAAAACAGTATCATCATCCCCCATCACAAACCACCTCACATTCTCCTTCCCTAACCTCAATGTCTCCGATAAAATCCTCGAAATTCGAATAGCAGATCGATGCCCCTGCTTGTTATTGTAGGTAAAATGTGAAGTATCAGCTGAAATTCTCAATTCAGGTAGTGATTTACTTTCATTTTTCTCCGTTTTAACGGAATTATCTAACCAAACAACACCCCTCATTTTCTTCTCAGGGTTCCACCATACCTTAATATATTCTTTCCTTTTGTTCCAAAGCTTAGATGAAGCTGCAATTCCAAATACTACATGCTCTAAATCAGTTTGTTCAACTTCTTTTTCTTGTAAAATTCGTGTTTGTTGATCAATAATTGAAGCATTTGAAGAGATTGTTGAGTTGGTTTTTGAGTGAATTGGTAAAATAATATTGCTACTGGTGATGAAAATGTCGTTACAAGATGAAGAGGAAAGGTACTTTTGAGTGGTGAAAACATATATGGTTAATACGAAGACTATTAACCATAACATGAATTTGGGCAAGGGAAGAATCGAAAATGGCGTTATAGAAGAGGTTCGCATTTGATGCCAGATGATTTTTTCTGAATCTCTTTCTTTCATGGACATTTTACTCACTTACAGAAAAAAGCAAAAATGCAGAAAACCCAGAAGAAGAAGATAAGATGTAAGAGGAAAAGTTGTTTCCAAATTACAAAATGCTATGGGTGTGAAGTGAAGACTGTTAATAAGAAAGTATCCCACTAATGTCGGCAAGTTTTTCTATTCCGAATGATTTCATGCGACATTTCAGATATATTTATTAGATCTGACCAAAGAGAAAATATAGCTTGCAATCGAACAGAATTTATTAGCAGTGGTAGAGAAAATGAAGGTGGGTGGTTACGTTTCATTAATACAATGTTTTTGTAATTAAAAAAAAAATGATGTAGTAAAATATTAGCTGTGCAAATTAATTTTTGTACTATGTGTTACTAAATACATAAAAAAAACAAACATTTTTTTTATGTTAGATGATAAAATTCTGTCTTTATCTTTTTCACAGGAAAGAGTCACTGTTTATTTTTGTGCTTAGATACACAAGAGCTCGTTATACGAGACACGTAATTCTGTGTATTGGTCCACTGCGTCGGTGATTTGGCTTTATTCATTATTTAACTATTTCTATATAGTATATACCAAAAGTTTCACCTAGTTAATAAGGAAAAAAATTATTTGCTCCCTTTTACTAAAAAATATATATTAAGAAGTTAATAGAATTCAATATTTATATATATATAAAAATCCTTTTGATATAGTTTGTTGTATAAATAATACATTTTCTTATATGTGAACTTAGTTTTAAAATTTACACATGAACCGATGTTTTTTTGGTTAATTAAAAGGAATTTTTAATTGAAATGGTGTGAATTGGGTGATAAATTCAATAAATAGATTTGTTATAAAAAAATATTATTTTCCATCGAATGTTTGGTATCCACATAGAAATCTGACTATTTTGAATTTGCGCTTCATATCAAGGATATTTTTATATTCAGGACTCGAATTCGAGACCTCTGACGAAGGAAGGAATAGCCTCATCCACGGCACATATATAATAATTTTCAAGATCAAAATGAGCTATGAAGCATTTTTAGTAAGTAACTTTGACGTCCAAATATAAACGGTCCATAAAGGCCTAAAATTGTATAAGGAAAAATTACGCGGTTAAGCAAATTTATATTATTTAATTACTTATCATAGCTATATTTTGCTATAATTACCACTCGCGACTAACATTATACATTAATTATGTGGGCTGACTTCGAGTTTGTATAATTAGCCACATTTGTATATGTATAATTCGGCAGAATATACAAATACATATGTAATATACAATTATCTAACCGATATACATATACAATTCTCCTCTCTCCCACTCTCTGCCCTCTCTCGCTCGCCTCTCTCCTCCCTCTCCCAATCTCGCTCGCCTCTCTCCTCCATCTCCCAATCTCGCTTGCCATAT